>WNWK01017018.1:0-43425 GCA_009830355.1 Cherax destructor
CAGATGGATCTATGAAGGATGAGGTGAATTATAGAATTGATGAGGGGAAAAGGGTGAGTGGAGCACTTCGGAGTCTGTGGAGACAAAGAACTTTGTCCATGGAAGTAAAGAGGGGAATGTATGAGAGTATAGTTATACCAACACTCTTATATGGGTGTGAAGCATTCGTGATGAATGTTGCAACGAGGAGAAGGCTGGAGGCAGTGGAGATGTCATGTCTGAGGTCAATGTGTGGTGTGAATATCATGCGGAGAATTCGGAGTTTGGAAATTAGGAGGTGGTGCGGGATTACCAAAACTATTATCTAGAGAGCTGAGGAGGGGTTGTTGAGGTGGTTCAGACATGTAAAGAGAATGGAACGAGACAGAATGACTTCGAGAGTGTATAAATCTGTAGTGGAGGGAAGGCGGGATAGGGGTCGGCCTAGGAAAGGTTGGAGGGAGGGGGTAAAGGAGGTTTTGTGTGCGAGGGGCTTGGACTTCCAGCAAGCATGTGTGAGCTTATTTAATAGGAGTGAATAGAGACAAATAGTTTTTAATACTTGACGTGCTGTTGGAGTGTGAGCAAAGTAACATTTATGAAGAGATTCAGGGAAACTGGCAGGCCGGATATGAGTCCTGGAGATGGGAAGTATAGTGTCTGCACTCTGAAGGAGGGGTGTTAATGTTGCAGTTTTATAACTGTAGTATAAAGCACCCCTCTGGCAAGACAGTGATGGAGTGAATGATGATGAAAGTTTTTCTTTTTCGGGCCACCCTGCCTTGGTGGGAATCGGCCGATGTGTTAATAAAAAATAAAAATAAAATATTCCTATTACTGTTTTGAGAGAACAATCCAATAACAACACCAGTGTTCCCTGTCATATTAATCGTCAGTGTTGTGCGTGAACGCTGGTCTTTTAAGGTGAGTGAAAAGAAATAAGAACACAGGCAAGATAGTTAAGTTACCATCCAGTTGTTTTTATAGTGGTTGATTTATAGCTCCTGAATCCGCCTCATAACTCTTTATTAATTGTTTTTTATTTTTGGTCTGCAGAGTGAGCAGAGTGACGTGAAGAGTCAGGTGAGGAATGTTGAAGTTGATTGCTGAGAAGACGTTGAATCTGAGAAGGACCTGCCCAGCATGGGCCGGTAGGTTTGTTGCTGTGTAGGATAACGATGATGAAGTTTCCTGGGAAGGGTTCAGCTATGTCGTAAAAGCCGTTTTTCTGGCTGAAATTGTTGGATATACATACGAAGGATAATTTCAAAATCCTGCGACACTGAGTCTTCTTCCCTGACGATGAATCTTGTGTCTCTGTAGATAATTAATTGGTTGTGGGAATTTCGGTGTTCTGAAATAAGTGTTTGAAGGTCTCTAGATGTTTCGCCCATGTATAATTGATTACAATCTTTGCATGGGATTACATATACCCCGGCAGAGGATTGAATCATGTGGTGTACCTTAGTGATGATTCCTTTGATGGTGGTGGATGTGGGGTAGATACTGGTAATGTGGTATTGGAAAACATGTTGGAGACGTGTTTGGCAACGGAGTTAGTAGGGAGGACTATGTATCTCCTGTGTGTGGTATCTTGTGTGGCGTCTGCAGTCTCTAATGAAGTGACGAGAATAGTGAAGTCTAGAGGGAACATTCTTCATCAAAGAATTCACTACTACAGATTCTGAGGCACGAAGGAAGAAGCTATGATTACACCACGTTTAGTTTTGGTGTTGTGGTGAGAGTACAAGTGTTGTGGTGAGAGTACAAGTGTTGTGGTGAGAGTACAAGTGTTGTGGTGAGAGTACAAGTGTTGTGGTGAGAGTACAAGTGTTGTGGCGAGAGTACAAGTGTTGTGATGAGAGTACAAGTGTTGTGGTGAGAGTACAAGTGTTGTGGTGAGAGTACAAGTGTTGTGGCGAGAGTACAAGTGTTGTGATGAGAGTACAAGTGTTGTGGTGAGAGTACTGGCCCATGCTGGGCAGGTCTTTCTCAAATCCAACCTCTTCTCAGCAGTCAACTTCAACATTCCCCACGTGACTCTTCGAGTCACTTTGCTTCCTATATATACTCAGGTACTCTGCTCAGGTAGATCTGTTTGTGACTTGATACAGCCAACTGTCTGTGTGCGAAACGTTGTCAATAAAGGATTGCAATTTTCCGCATGTATGTCAACTTTTCCATCGTGTCGGTACTGTATTCCATTTATCTCCATATTAAGTTATGTTAACAGCTTATTAACATAATATTACATAATAAAATATAATATGACAAAACATAACAAAACAATATAGTAAAACAACTCTCCCTACCAAGAAAAAAGAACAATATAAAAGAACGTAGGAAGCTTGGTGGCCATGTTGGATCATCGGGAGCTAAAGTGTGTTGAGTCACTAAGTCAAGTCTCCCTGGAATAGCTCTAACATATATTTTTAATTTTATTGTAGTTTTGATACATGTTGTTACTATTATGAGATATAAGGCCACGATGTGGCATAAATTAATAGTTTGTACTTCCACTGTCAGTCTCAGAGTTCTGAGTTACCAGACCCGGCCACCTGGAGGTCAGTGGTGCATCTTGACGGTGCACTCACCCGCTTACTCTATGAGGAGTTCCTGAAGGGAAACCTTTGGGTGCTTTAACGTTAAATATAATTGAGTCTTCCTCTTCTGAACGGCGTCAATACGTGATGGTTGATGCGTCTTACAGACAGAATATTACCCATTAAGTCTATTAATATTACCATTAAGTCTATTAATATTACCCATTAAGTTCCATAATATTATGTTAATAAGCTATTAACATAACTTAATATGGAGATAAATTGTCACTATAGTAAAATAGTTGGGATCAGTTCCATAACTAAAGAATAACTCTTCTGATATACTTAGCCAACGATGAGTGATGTCACTGTGAGTCTTAGACAACGATGAGTGATGTGACTGTGAGTCTTAGACAACGATGAGTGATGTCACTGTGAGTCTTAGACAACGATGAGTGATGTCGCTGTGAGTCTTAGACAACGACGAGTGATGTCGCTGTGAGTCTTAGACAACGATGAGTGATGTCACTGTGAGTCTTAGACAACGATGAGTGATGTCGCTGTGAGTCTTAGACAACGATGAGTGATGTCGCTGTGAGTCTTAGAAAGTGATATGTGACATCACTGTGAGTTTTATATAAGAAAGTGTGATGTCACTCTGGGTATGATGTATGAATGTATGATGTCACTTATGTTTGAACAAGGAACACTTTATACAGAGCAAAGCTACATGTATAGCCTAGGTGTCGCTTACCTTGATAAAGCTCTGTAAATATAAGTTATTGTTTATATAATAATAAAAATAATAATAATAATAATAATTACAAACCTAGCTGTCATTATTGACATAAAAGTTCCCTTATTATTATTATTATTATTTTTATAATAGTACATTTTATTTATGCCTGATATACAATTGTCTACGTACGTAGTAAGTAGTATAGGGCAAAAGTTTGCGACCACTGTCAGCCTCAGAGTTATTTCTGAGTTACCAGACCCTGCCACGTGGAGGCCAGTGGTTCGTCTTTAAGGTCCACCCCCACTTACTGTGTTTTTTATTCTTTCCCCAGGTTCATGTGTCCAGGAATCCATCTGTGTCCCCTCAGATATTCTCCCTTCCCCACTTCCTATCTTTCAGTAATCTTTCCTTCCCCAGGTTCATGTGTCCAGGAGTCTATCTGTGTCCCCTCAGATATTCTCCCTTCCCCACTTCCCCAAGGTCTGCCTCAACATCCAGTATCCCTCCCAGCTTTCCCAGGTCCATGTGTCCAGGAGTCCATCTGTCCGCCTTCAGATATTCTCCCTTTCCCACTTCCCCAAGGTATCCTTGCCATTCCCAGGTTCATGTGTCCAGGAATCCATCCGTGGGCCCCGGATGTCTCCTTCCAATGAAGTTCTGGAAATTCTTCGATATTTGATCCCACCAGGTCCATGGTTCCATCACCCTTCCCACTTCCCTGAGTCAGTATCCCCCCCTGGTTCCAAGTGTTCATATACACCCTTCACCACATCCCTTTAGTCCCCCCCCAGGTCCGTGGTTCCAAGTGTTCATCCAAGTGTTCATCCCACCCCAGGTCAGTGGTTCCAGGAACACACCCTTCACCACTTTCCTGAGGTCAGCAAGTCCCACCCAAGGTCTGTGGTTCCAAGTGTTCATCCATACACCCTTCACCACTTCCCTGAGGTCAGCGGTCCCACCCCAGGTCCATGGTTCCAAGTGTTCATCCATACACCCTTCACCACTTCCCTGAGGTCAGCAGTCCCACCCCAGGTTCGTGGTTCCAAGTGTTCATCCATACACCCTTCACCACTTCCCTGAGGTCAGCAGTTTTAGCCACCCTTGAAGCACTGTCCATATATGATATTACTACACAAGTGTATTAATATCAGTATACGAAGGTAGATGTTATTACAGAGGAGGACACGCAGAAAATCTGCGCTCTGTAATAACATCCACCTGGACAGACCCGAACGTCGACTACCTGAGACAAGAGAGATCTCTATCCCAGTTAGCCCACCAAGGAGTGGCCACTCAATGATAATTTGGAACATATATTTATATTTAATATTGTTCCTATGTCATTTATTAGTTTGTTCAATTATTTAGCTGTGTAAGTGCATTTGTGAACGTTTTTATGTGCATAGATTAACGTCGGTGTGTGAACTTTGTGTTCCCTTCATGGTAACTGTAATTAATTGTTATCAGTTACCTGTTTTTTCTTGTTAGTGATCTTTTTTTATTTGTATGGTTCGCAAAGATTCACAAACGCGCACTCTTCTGTACACTCAATTCTGTATTTCCACATACACATCCTATACACACATCACTCACACAGACTCACGAATAAAGGAACACATATACGATCCTCTTCTTAAAGTCTTATTAATATGTAAACAAATACTCATGCACCCACACCTCACACTTTTACATCTGCTCCACTCACACACACACATATGTACACATAAATATGTACTTCACGTGTACAAACACCAACACACCTTCAGCAGGCAGTGTCGGGTCACCACACACCTTCAGGAGACAGTACGGGTAACTCAGGAGAGTACGTCAAACCAAAACTACCTTCAGGAGACAGTGACGGGTCACCACACACCTTCAGAGACAGTACGGTCACCACACTTCAGAGACAGTGACGGGTCACCACACACCTTCAGGAGACAGTGACGGGTCACCACACACCTTCAGGAGACAGTGACGGGTCACCACACACCTTCAGGAGACAGTGACAGGTCACCACACACCTTCAGGAGACAGTGACGGGTCACCACACACCTTCAGCAGACAGTGACGGGTCACCATCTGGAAAAGACTTGTGTCAGGACGTAGTTCCTGGTGATTATATTATCATTATTATCAACATTTTGTGTTTCCCTGTGACAGTTAATGATACAAGTCCCACTGAAAAGTCCTCATAAGTTTCGGTCTCTTATGTGAGGGTTTTTATGTATGTATGTATAATGTTTAAATGTGTACATGTATTTATGAATATTTGAGAATCTGTATACATGTGAATATACATATATATACATAAGTGGCTATCACCACCAAGAGTAAGAATAATGTTGACTATGATGAATGATTAGGCAGCACATATTTAGTACATTTCAGCAAAATATAAAATACTGTTCTGGATAATCCTACGGGTTTAGTGCTTCCCCCTTGATTATAATAATAATATAAAATGCTGTATTTTATTCTTAGTTCTAAACTGAGTTTGCTACTTGCTTTTTTACCCCATGAAATTAACTTCATTAACATGAACTTTGTCTGTCAGTAGAGTATCTTTGTCTCTGGTAAATTAGACACATATGCAACACTTGGGTATCTTTATTGAGGAAACGTTTCGCCACACAGTGGCTTCATCAGTCCATACAAAGGAGAATCGTGAAGAACAGGAGGAGTTTGAGTCGATGTTGTCAGTCCATCAATCTTGAATATAATGCAGCATATTTGCGAAGAGGTAGGTCGCAAATATGCTGCATTATATTCAAGATTGATGGACTGATGAAGCCACTGTGTGGCGAAACGTTTCCTCAATAAAGATACCCAAGTGTTGCATATGTGTCTAATTTACCAACTCGTCGGTTCTCTGAACCATTCATCTACATCTTTGTCTCTGGCTACAGTAATAGATATCAGTTAGAGAAAGTAGATTGTGGGTGAGTCAGCCCGATAAGGCAGTGGTAAGATAGGTGGTCAGTAAATATGAGGGAACCAGATGCAGGTCTGTGTAAGTCATTGAGGGATGAGTTAGGAAGTTATCATCTGATGCGAGTCATTGAATCTTGGCAAGTATGAATCAATGAGTCACTAAAAAGTACATTTTGTCCTACAGGGAAGGTCTCCAGGGAGCTACAGTGATCCTGAAGACCCTAGGAGCAGGGAAGGTCTCCAGGGAGCTACAGTGATCCTGAAGACCCTAGGAGCCGGCTTCCACCTCGCTGCTGCAGGTGTTCACACCGTGTCCCTGGTAAGTGTCCACTCTCCATGGAGATTAGGGGACATTTACAGCCTTTCTGATAATTAAACATGTTCATACTGGCCCTGGTGATTATTGTATATTCAAGGGTAAGTGCTAAACCTGTACGTATCATACTGCACATGGGGAATGGGAGGTAATCAGGTTTGTTCCAGGGACTGGGAAGACAAGTACAATTAACCCCCGGTTCTTAAGACATGTTGATTAAACTGCTTACATGATTTTTAATACCCAGGACCGTAAGAGCCTCTTTTTCCCTTGACCTTTGCTCAACAGCGTGACCACTGCCGCCTCCTGGAGCACTCTATGACCCTGGCATCATATGCTCACCACCGCGGCCACCAGGTCGTTAACACCTTCAACATGACTGCTGCCAGCTATAGACACTTTCTCCAAGGAAAGTGTGCCTGTCATTTTCACCAGGTGAGTTGCAGGTACTCCTGAGAAGATTGGATGATGTAGGAAGCAGTGGGGGAGGGGGTTTGGACAGAGATGAGATCATAGTTTATTTAAAAGCATCTCAGTGAGGTACCAAATAGTCTAGTTCTTTATTATCATCACATTCACGAGGAAGTGCGAGATCTGTGAGGGTCATACATCACCTGGGAAATAGGAGGTAATCAGGTTTGTTCCAAATGGGAGGTTATCTGGGATTCCTTGAAGGTCCAGGTCAGCAGAGAGTCAGAGATTAGAAGGTAGTCATGCTATTGCCATACCATTGACTGGCTTCAGGGTTTTCAAAACTTTAAGCACAGATAATGACCAAGTATTTAGGGTAAACATTGATCAACTAGGCTCTTGCTACCTGTGATTCTCAGGCTCAGCTGTCACACTTCCTTGGATTAATTATTATTAGTATAATCAAGGGGAAAGTGCTAAACCCATAGGATTAAACAGCGCCTGTGGGGGTGGGGAATGCGGAAGGTATTCAGGGAACTGGAGCACAGATCCAATTCCCTAGATCAAGAGCCCCTCACAAGTGTCAAGGAACCTCCCTTTGAGGGTCCTTGGATTAAGAACCCCTCATCGACATAAAGGCATCCTTGAGGGGTTGGCAGGGATAGACAGGAATGGGTAAAAGGCACTCAAACATTGAATGATAATACCAGTAGGTTAGTGGTGTCACTTCCTTCAACTGTGGTAAAAGTTACGGTACTAGAATGATAATACCAGTAGGCTAGTGGTGTCACTTCCTTCAACTGTGGTACAAGTTACGGTACTAGAATGATAATACCAGTTGGCTAGTGGTGTCACTTCCTTCAACTGTGGTACAAGTTATGGTACTAGAATGATAATACCAGTAGGCTAGTGGTGTCACTTCCTTCAACTGTGGTACACGTTACAGTACTAGAATGATAATACCCGTAGGCTAGTGGTGTCACCTTCAACTGTGGTACAGTCGGTACTAGAATGATAATACCAGTGGCTAGTGGTGTCACTTCCTTCAACTGTGGTACAAGTTACGGTACTAGAATGATAATACCAGTAGGCTAGTGGTGTCACTTCCTTCAACTGTGGTACAAGTTACGGTACTAGAATGATAATACCAGTAGGCTAGTGGTGTCACTTCCTTCAACTGTGGTACAAGTTACGGTACTAGAATGATAATACCAGTAGGCTAGTGGTGTCACTTCCTTCAACTGTGGTACAAGTTATGGTACTAGAATGATAATACCAGTAGGCTAGTGGTGTCACTTCCTTCAACTGTGGTACAAGTTACGGTACTAGAATGATAATACCAGTTGGCTAGTGGTGTCACTTCCTTCAACTGTGGTACAAGTTATGGTACTAGAATGATAATACCAGTAGGCTAGTGGTGTCACTTCCTTCAACTGTGGTACAAGTTATGGTACTAGAATGATAATACCAGTAGGCTAGTGGTGTCACTTCCTTCAACTGTGGTACAAGTTATGGTACTAGAATGATAATACCAGTAGGCTAGTGGTGTCACTTCCTTCAACTGTGGTACAAGTTGGTACTAGAATGATAATACCAGTAGGCTAGTGGTGTCACTTCCTTCAACTGTGGTACAAGTTATGGTACTAGAATGATAATACCAGTGGTGTTACTTCCTTCCTCCAGTATTGTGTCGTGGCTTCACCTCTGTCGTGTATCAGGTAAAGTTAATTATTTGCATTACATCAAGGGATTTAATGTTTTTGTTGTTATTGTTGCTGTTGTATTGTTATTACAATTAGAAAAATTTATAGCAGAGAGATAGCAAAAAATATTACAATTACTACAATTTACAATAGTACAATAGCACAATTTTAAGTGCTTATTAATACTTTAAACTGATTTAGTGATCTTAAGTTACTTTGGATTTCTTGAGTAGTTTCAAACTGCTTCTATGATTTCAGGCTAAGAAATATTTTAAGAGATGGTTAAGAAACTGAAGTAGATGGACAAATTGGTTTTATGTGGTATACCATAGTATTGGTATAGCGTAGTATTGGTATAGCGTAGTATTGGTATAGCGTAGTATTGGTATAGCGTAGTATTGGTATAGCGTAGTATTGGTATAGCGTAGTATTGGTATAGCGTAGTATTGGTATAGCGTAGTATTGGTATAGCGTAGTATTGGTATAGCGTAGTATTGGTATAGCGTAGTATTGGTATAGCGTAGTATTGGTATAGCGTAGTATTGGTATAGCGTAGTATTGGTATAGCGTAGTATTGGTATAGCGTAGTATTGGTATAGCGTAGTATTGGTATAGCGTAGTATTGATATAGCGTAGTATTGGTATAGCGTAGTATTGGTATAGCGTAGTATTGGTATAGCGTAGTATTGGTATAGCGTAGTATTGATATAGCGTAGTATTGGTATAGCGTAGTATTGGTATAGCGTAGTATTGGTATACCATAGTATTGGTATAGCGTAGTATTGATATAGCGTAGTATTGTTATAGCGTAGTATTGGTATAGCGTAGTATTGGTATACCATAGTATTGGTATAGCGTAGTATTGGTATAGCGTAGTATTGGTATAGCGTAGTATTGGTATAGCGTAGTATTGGTATAGCTAGTATTGGTATAGCTAGTATTGGATAGGAGTATTGGTATAGCGTAGTATTGGTATAGCTAGTATTGGTATAGTGAGTATTGGTATAGCAGTATTGGTATAGTTATTTGGGATAGCGTAGTCTTTGGGCCCTTTATGACTTTCATTTTGATATGTGAGTATGGCACTAGGGTATGTGGTAGTAGTTTTTGTGCCTTGTGTTGTGCATGTGTTGTGCCTTGTGTTGTGCCTGTGTTGTGCCTTGTGTTGTGCCTGTGTTGTGCCTTGTGTTGTGCCTGTGTTGTGTCCTTGTGTTGTGCCTGTGTTGTGCCTTGTGTTGTGCCTGTGTTGTGCCTTGTGTTGTGCCTTGTGTTGTGCCTTGTGTTGTGCCTGTGTTGTGCCTTGTGTTGTGCCTGTGTGGCTGTGTGTCCTTGTGTTGTGCCTGTGTTGTGCCTTGTGTTGTGCCTGTGTTGTGCCTGTGTGCCTTTGTTGTGCCTTGTGTTGTGCCTGTTGGCCTTGTGTTGTTGCCTTGTGTCTGGTCTGTGTTGTCCTTGTGTTTTGCCTGTGTTGTGCCTGTGTTGTGCTTCTTGTGTGTCCTTGTTGGCCTTGTGCCTGTGTTGTTCCTTGTGTTGTGCCTGTGTGTTGTGCCTTGTGTTGTGCCTGAAGCGTCACATGACTGGTGATCCAGCTGCCAGGCTCCTGGACAGGACACTCTTGAAGCGTCACATGACTGGTGATCCAGCTGCCAGGCTCCTGGACAGGTCACTCTTGAAGCGTCACATCACTGGTGATCCAGCTGCCAGGCTCCTGGACAGGACACTCTTGAAGCGTCACATCACTGGTGATCCAGCTGCCAGGCTCCTGGACAGGACACTCTTGAAGCGTCACATCACTGGTGATCCAGCTGCTAGGCTCCTGGACATGACACTCTTGAAGCGTCACATCACTGGTGATCCAGCTGCCAGGCTCCTAGACAGGACACTCTTGAAGCGTCACATCACTGGTGATCCAGCTGCCATGCTCCTGGACAGGTCACTCTTGAAGCGTCACATCACTGGTGATCCAGCTGCCAGGCTTCTGGACAGGACACTCTTGAAGCGTCACATGACTGGTGATCCAGCTGCCAGGCTCTTGGACAGGACACTCTTGAAGCGTCACATCACTGGTGATCCAGCTGCCAGGCTCCTGGACAGGACACTCTTGAAGCGTCACATCACTGGTGATCCAGCTGCCAGGCTCCTGGACAGGTCGCTCTTGAAGCGTCACATCACTGGTGATCCAGCTGCCAGGCTCCTGGACAGGTCACTTTGAAGGTCACATCACTGGTGATCCAGCTGCCAGGCTCTGGACAGGTCACTTAGGTCACACATGGTGTAGTGCCGGCTCCTGGCAATCACTAATGGTCAAAAAATGCGTTGTATGTAATTCGGATGTTTCCATCTATTTGTATTTTTTTTTTTTAGCATTACATCTCACTTGGTGCTTGGTAGACAGGGTTGTGGTGGCTGATCTTGTACTTGGTGCTTGGTAGACAGGGTTGTGGTGGTTGATCTTGTACTTGGTGCTTGGTAGACAGGGTTGTGGTGGCTGATCTTGTTCTTGGTGCTTGGTAGACAGGGTTGTGGTGGCTGATCTTGTACTTGGTGCTTGGTAGACAGGGTTGTGGTGGGTGATCTTGTACTTGGTGCTTGGTAGACAGGGTTGTGGTGGCTGACTGTACTTGGTGCTTGGTGACGGTTGTGGTGGCTGATCTTGTACTTGGTGTGGTAGACAGGGTTGTGGTGGTTGATCTTGTACTTGGTGCTTGGTAGAAGGTGTGGTGGTTGATCTTGTACTTGGTGCTTGGTAGACAGGGTTGTGGTGGCTGATCTTGTACTTGGTGCTTGGTAGACAGGGTTGTGGTGGTTGATCTTGTACTTGGTGCTTGGTAGACAGGGTTGTGGTGGTTGATCTTGTACTTGGTGCTTGGTAGACAGGGTTGTGGTGGTTGATCTTGTACTTGGTGCTTGGTGACAGGGTTGTGGTGGTTGATCTTGTACTTGGTGCTTGGTAGACAGGGTTGTGGTGGTTGATCTTGTACTTGGTGCTTGGTAGACAGGGTTGTGGTGGTTGATCTTGTACTTGGTGCTTGGTAGACAGGGTTGTGGTGGTTGTCTGGTGCTTGAGCGGTTGTGGTGGTTGCTGTTTTGTAGACAGGGTTGTGGTGGTTGATCTTGTTTGGTGCTTGGTAGACAGGGTTGTGGTGGTTGATCTTGTACTTGGTGCTTGGTAGACAGGGTTGTGGTGGTTGATCTTGTACTTGGTGCTTGGTAGACAGGGTTGTGGGGTGATCTTGTACTTGTGCTTGTGACAGGTGTGGTGGTGACTTGTTGTGTGGTAGACTTGTGGTGGTGATCTTGTACGGTGTGGGTGTCTGGTTAGACAGTTGTGTGGTTGACTTGTACTTGGTGTGGTAGACAGTGTGTTGATCTTGTACTGGGCTGGTAGACAGTTGTGGTGGTGATCTTACTGGTGCTGAGCAGGGTGGTGATCTTGTACTTGGTGCTTGTGACAGGGTTGGTGGTGATTTGGTGTGAGACGGGTGTGGTTGATCCTGGTGCAGACAGTTGTGTGGTGATCTTGTACTGTGCTTGAAGTTGTGGTGTGACTTGTACTTGTGCTTGCAGTGTGTGTGATCTGTGGTGCTTGGTAGACGGTTGGTTGATCTTGTACTTGGTGTTGAGACAGTGTGGTGGTTGACTACGGTGCTTGTAGACAGGGTTGTGGTGGTTGATCTTGTACTTGGTGCTTGGTAGACAGGGTTGTGGTGGTTGATCTTGTACTTGGTGCTTGGTAGACAGGGTTGTGGTGGTTGATCTTGTACTTGGTGCTTGGTAGACAGGGTTGTGGTGGTTGATCTTGTACTTGGTGCTTGGTAGACAGGGTTGTGGTGGTTGATCTTGTACTTGGTGCTTGGTAGACAGGGTTGTGGTGGTTGATCTTGTACTTGGTGCTTGGTAGACAGGGTTGTGGTGGTTGATCTTGTACTTGGTGCTTGGTAGACAGGGTTGTGGTGGTTGACTTGTACATGGTGCTTGTAGACAGGTTGGTGGTGATCTGACTGGTGTTGTAGAGGTTGTGGTGGTGATCTTGTACTTGGTGCTTGGTAGACAGGGTTGTGTGGTTGATCTTGTACTTGGTGCTTGTAGACAGGGTTGTGGTGGTTGATCTTGTACTTGGTGCTTGGTAGACAGGGTTGTGGTGGTTGATCTTGTACTTGGTGCTTGGAGACAGGGTTGTGTGGTTGATCTTGTACTTGGTGCTTGGTAGACAGGGTTGTGGTGGTGATCTTGTACGGTGCTTGGAGACAGGGTTGTGGTGGCTGATCTTGTACTTGGTCTTGGTAGACAGGGTTGTGGTGGTTGATCTTGTACTTGGTGCTGGTAGACAGGTTGTGGTGGCTGATCTTGTACGGTGCTTGTAGACAGGTTGTGTGGTTGATCTGTACTTGGTGTTGTGACAGTTGTGGTGGTTGATCTTGACTTGGTGCTGGTAGACAGGTTGTGGTGCTTGATCTTGTACTTGGTGATTGGTAGCAAGTTGTGGTGGCTGATCTTGTACTTGGTGTGGTAGACAGGAGTTGTGTAGGTTGATCTTGTACTTGGTGCTTGGAGACAGTTGTGGTTGACTTGTACTTGGTGCTGGTAGACAGGTTGTGGTGGTTGATCTTGTACTTGGTGCTTGGGACAGAGTTGTGTGGTAATCTTGTACTTGGTCTTGGTAGACAGGTTGTGTAGTGATACTTGGTGCTTGGAGACAGGGTTGTGGTGTGATCTTGTACTTGGTGCTTAGACAGGGTTGTGTGTGATCTTGTACTTGGTGCTTGTAGACAGGTTGTGTGGTTGACTGCTTGGTGCTGGTAGACAGGTTGGGGTATCTTTACTTGGTTTGGTAGACAAGGGTTGATGGGTGATCTGACCTGTCAGGTTGTGGTGTGATTTGAACTTGTGCTGAAGGTTGTGTGCATGATCTTGCTGGGGTAACAGATGTTGTGTGTGTCTTGTACTTGTGTGAGACAGGGTTTGTCTTGACTGTACTGTCTTGGTAGACAGGGTTGTGGTTGATCTTGTACTTGGTGCTTCGTAACAGTTGTGGTGGTTGATCTGTCTGGTGCTGGTAGACAGGAGTTGTGGTGGTTGATCTTGTCTTCAGTGCTTGGTAGACAGGTGTGGTGGTTGATCTTGTACTGAGAAGATGTATTATGTGAACTTGTACTATGGTGCTTGGTCATACAGGTTTGTGGTGATCTTGACTTGGAACTTGTCAGACAGCGTCTTTGTCGAGTGTTAGGATACTTTACAATGTTGTCAGACAGAGTTGTGGTGGTGAGCTTGTCCAGTTGCTTAGTAACAGGGTTGTGTGGTTGATCTTGTACTTGGTGCTTGGGACAGGTTGTAGTGGCTGATCTTTACTTGGTGCTTGGTAGACAGGATTGTGGTGGCTTGATCTTGTACCAATGTGCTTGAGTAACAGGAGTTGTGGTGGTTGATCTTGTACTTGGTGCTTGGTGACAGGTTTGGATAAGTTGATCTTGTACATTGGTTGCTTGAAGTAGATCAGAGATTGTGGTGGAATCTGAATCCTTGTATTAGGTGCTGCCAGTAGACAGTTGTTGTGTTGATCTGTACTTAAGTTGCTTAGTAGCAGGAGTTGTAGTGCTCTGATATTGTACTTGGTGCTTGGTAGACAGAGTTGTGGTGGCTGAGCTTGTGACTGACTACAATGTTACCTTCATGGAGATGCTGCTGCCAAGGTCCACCTCAAGTTGAGGATTGACTGCAAAGTGGGACAAAGTATCTGTGACTTCGAGGAAGAACTTTCACGCTCCCCATGCAGACGTCTTACTGTATCCGCCTTCGAAAAGGCTATCAGAGGAAACGTTTCGCCCGCCAGTATGTGTTGATTCCAATACAGAAAAGATGTTTCCACAATGAAGATTCCCAAGTGTTGCACAAAACTCTCATTCATCAACTTTTCACTTCTCTGAATCATTTATCAACAATAGTATCACAGTTGTTGAAGCTGTGGAAAACACGCAAGACCAGTGCTGCTCTTTTCTTAGTCTACGAGCGATGGTATTGACATGCATTTATGTGAAGTTGTTTCCAGTGTGGACCTACAAGGATCACAACAACGTATGAACAAATTAGGCGGCTGACATGCCACACTTCAGCCCATCTTGTGCGTTAATAAGAATGTTTGCAGTCTTGCTGGAGAGGAATTCATAAAGATTTTGCTAGTTGTTTGGATATTTGAAGAAGTCCTGCTAGTTTCCAGAGATTTGTTCTGGCCAGCTACCTCTCTGTTAATGCTTTCGTCTGTTATCCTGGTAGAGTTCACCAGTTGTTTAGTGATGTGGGGGAGGAAGATTCGTCTGAATGTGATTGTTTGTGGTTACACATTAGAATGATAGAAGGCGTAGGGCAGCCGTGCCACCTAAGGTATTATTATCAAATGAATATGGGAAATCTGATGGCATAATTTCGTTATGTATCTTCAGGAATCTCAACAGATCAGTCTTTCCTGTCAGATATTTTCATGCTTGATGACCTTTAAAAATTCTGCTTCTGTGTTTTTCATTGCAATGTACAATCTGGAGATGTCACCATCAGTCATGTGTATGATGATCTCACCATCAGTCTTGTGTATGATGATCTCACCATCAGTCTTGTGTATGATGATCTCACCATCAGTCTTGTGTATGATGATCTCACCATCAGTCTTGTGAGATGATCTCACATCAGTCTTGTTGATGATCTCACCATCAGTCTTGTGTATGATGATCTCACCATCAGTCTTGTGTATGATGATCTCACCATCAGTCTTGTGTATGATGATCTCACCATCAGTCTTGTGTATGATGATCTCACCATCAGTCTTGTGTATGATGATCTCACCATCAGTCTTGTGTATGATGATCTCACTATCAGTCTTGTGTATGATGATCTCACCATCAGTCTTGTGTATGATAATCTCACTATCAGTCTTGTGTATGATGATCTCACTATCAGTCTTGTGTATGATAATCTCACCATCAGTCTTGTGTATGATGATCTCACTATCAGTCATTCCACTGTCAAAGTCACTAAGATCATATTGCTTCACCATTCTGATGTTCAGTTTGAACAACAAGTGAGCCTCTTGACCATGTCTACAAGCACTCAGGTACTGTCACGTGATTCACTGCTTAGGTAGTTTGTTTAAAGGTCAGGTATACAGGTGTACCTGATAACACAGCCCTTGAGTGTATATGTCGTTCCTAATAAGCCGTATTAAGCACTGCCCTAAATTTTTAACTTTTCCAAAATGTTCTTTTACGGATTAACAGATGTATTCTTCATTGAAAATGTTGTAAAAAAATTTAGTTTGGCAGCAAGCCTAACTTAGAGACCTCATCTAATCTAAC
Organism: Cherax destructor; assembly: GCA_009830355.1. Taxonomy (NCBI): domain Eukaryota; kingdom Metazoa; phylum Arthropoda; class Malacostraca; order Decapoda; family Parastacidae; genus Cherax; species Cherax destructor. Next base: position 15,966 of record WNWK01017018.1, read on the forward strand.
CTAACTTAAAATAAATTATTTTAGTTTAATCAGACTTATTTTCGTACATTTAGTGCATAAAAATAAATGACCCTTTCTTTTAAGGCCAAACTCGTCGAAAAGTAATGTGAAGGACCTGGGTGTGGTAATGTCCGAAGACCTCACCTTCAAGGACCACAACAATGCCACTATCACATCTGCGAGGAAACTGATAGGATGGATAATGAGAACATTCAAGACAAGAGATGCTAAGCCAATGAAGATTCTTTTTAAATTACTTGTTCTCTGTAGGCTAGAATACTGCTGTACATTAACATCCCCATTCAAGGCAGGTGAAATTGCAGATCTAGAGAATGTACAGAGAACCTTTACTGCATGTATAAGTTCCATCAAACACCTTAACTACTGGGAACGCCTGGAAGCACTAGACTTATATTCACTGGAGCGCAGGCGAGAGAGAGATATCATAATGTACACCTGGAAGATTCTGGAGGGACTGGTCCCAAATATGCACACAGCAATCACTCCATACCAGCCTCCCACCAGACATAAGGGTCATTACCAGTAGGCCCCTGGTTGTCGTCAAGAGGGAGCTGGACAGATAACTAAAGTCAGTGCCAGATCAGCCGGGCTGTGGTTCGTACGTTGGACTACGTGCAGCCAGCAGTAACAGCCTCGTTGATCAGGCCCTGATCCACCGGGAGGCCTGGTCATAGACCGGGGCGCGGGGATGTTGATCCACGGAATGCCCTCCAGGTAGACTTTCAGTGATCAGAGAGTAATGTATATTTCTTGTACAAAATTTGCTTAAAAAAGCTGTGAAAAGTTTGACTTTTTTCTTTGTATACTGTAAGCAGTCGATGTATTTTTAAAACTTCTTTCTATCTTTCTATGATAAAGTAATAATGTCTCTCTGCTAAATTTCTCTTCTTCTACTCGATATTTTTTCAATAACAATTCGTTGTAAATGATAACACTGACATATGATTAGGCTAATGTAACTTGATGGTGTCTGGCACAGTGATCAGGGCTATGGAATAATTCCCTAATGGAATTTTAAAGAGGCAATGACTGTGCAAAATCAAATAATTTGCGAAAATATTTTTGTTTTAGGTAATCTTGCAATTTTCTTTGACAGGTGAAAATGTCTTAAACAGAGAGAGAGAGAGAGAGAGAGAGAGAGAGAGAGAGAGAGAGAGAGAGAGGAGAGAGAGAGAGAGAGAGAGAGAGAGAGACAGGAGGACAGTTTGAGTGTCATTCTATCTGAACCCGTCTCGACAGTCCAGAAAAGGACATGATGATTTCCTGAATGTATGTTATAAAACCAATGAATTATGTAATGTCTTTCTACATACATTAAATAATACATATTTTATTAACCTAAATGACTTACACGCTTGAAAAAAAAAATACCAGGAATTCCCATAAGTGTTGGATGACTTTTACCGGTAATGTGTTAAATTTATTTGCATCGGGAGGCAAAACATCGGGTGGCAACACTGTGAGGTGTTGTCTTTGTTAGTGTGATGTGACTGTGAGGTGTATTCTGCCCCTTTATAAGCCTTCTTGTCATGTTTCCTTTTATAGTTCCTTGATAATGTGAGTAGTCACGAAAGCGCTTGGAATTCTTCTATTTTTTCATAGTGGTTGTCTTGCATATATATATATATATATATATATATATATATATATATATATATATATATATATATATATATATATATATATATACACACATGTGCGCGCATGTATGTATATATGAATGATTTGCAATTGATTCCATTTTCGACCTGCAATTTCATTTACGAAACACAAGAAACTCAGATTATTAATTATAAATTTGTTACAGGAGATTTAGAGATTCGCATTATGACACTCAATTTCACTAGACACAAACAACGTACACATAAACATTTTCACTAAGACATACACAATCATACGTACACATGACACTCATCCACACACAATACCAAAACATTTCACTAAGACATACACAATCATACGTACACATGACACTCATCCACACACAACAATACCAAAACATTTCACTAAGACATACACAATCATACGTACACATGACACTCATCCACACACAACAATACCAAAACATTTCACTAAGACATACACAATCATACGTACACATGACACTCATCCACACACAACAATACCAAAACATTTCACTAAGACATACACAATCATACGTACACATGACACTCATCCATACACAACAATAACAAAACATTTCACTAAGACATACACAATCATACGTACACATGACACTCATCCATACACAACAATACCAAAACATTTCACTAAGACATACACAATCATACGTACACATGACACTCATCCATACACAACAATACCAAAACATTTCACTAAGACATACACAATCATACGTACACATGACACTCATCCACACACAAGAATACCAAAACATTTCACTAAGACATACACAATCATACGTACACATGACACTCATCCACACACAAGAATACCAAAACATTTCACTAAGACATACACAATCATACGTACACATGACACTCATCCACACACAAGAATACCAAAACATTTCACTAAGACATACACAATAATACGTACACTTGACACTCAATCATACACACAACATGTACACATGACATTCATCACACAGCAAACGTACAACATTATACTACACTTACATACATCATCAACAAACATGTACGCATGACATTCATCAACACAACAACATGTACACATGACATTCATCAACACAGCAACATGTACACATGACATTCATCAACACAGCAACATGTACACATGACATTCATCAACACAGCAACATGTACACATGACATTCATCAACACAGCAACATGTACACATGACATTCATCAACACAGCAACATGTACACATGACACACATACACAATAACATAAGCATTACATTTATTCATACATAATAACATGCCACACCGTCCTCCACTAGTGTGTCAAACGTGTCCATCTTTATATATTCACATGTTTCACAAAGAATGTCGTTAAAATACTGTAAACCAACATTCTTTGTCTTATATATTCTGAATTTTGAAGCACATAAATATTTCCTTATTTTCCTTATATTTCCTCTACTACATTGTTTAATTTTAACCACCAGGTGGGCGAGTACAGGTGTGTCTTTGAGAATGTGTACACATGAATGTATGCATGAATGTTCATGGCATGGGGTTTGGAGTGAGATTTTATATGTATGTGTGACGTCATACATGTTAGAGTGAGAGGAGAGAATTGTGTGCATTGTTTGCATGTTTGCTTATTTGTAATACATGGGATTCTGTGTGTGTGATTTTATGCATGCAAGAGTATGAGTAATGGTGTATGCGTAAGATGCGTGTATTGAAACGTGTAAATGTATGTGAAAATACTTATATGTGTATGTTTGTGCGTTTGTTAGCTTTTGAGTGTCAAATGCTAGACGAATAAATAAATAAAAATGAAAACAGTGTAACATTAATACAGTTTGGATGGAGGGGGACAAATTCGTTAACAATTGGCATTCATCTATTTAAAATAAAACGCTCACAAATACGTTTAAACTGCTAATTAAGTAAAAAAAACTTGTATTCAGTATAAATTCATAGTGTAACATAAAAGGATTTCCAAAATTTTAATTAATTAGCCTCTCCTGGGTGGGTGAGCTGTGTGGCAGCTTGGTCTCGTCTAGCTGGTGTACGGTCGTGGCTGTCTTGGTGGGTGTAATTACTGGACGCAGTTTTCTGTGTGTCACCTCCAGTAATTCCACCCACCTGGACAGTCACTACCGTAGACCAGCTAGACAAGACCAAGTTTCCATGCAACAAGGTCACTGGGGGTGGCAACCGCTGACTCTGAGGAAGTGGGGAAGGGAGTCCACCTGAGGTGACACAAGTGGACTCCTGGAGACACTGATCCGGGAAAGGCACCGCCGACCTTAGGTAAGTGGGGAAGGGAGACATCCGGGAGCGAACGGATGGATTCCTGGATACATGAACTTGGGGAAGGTTGTTGTTGAGGCTGACCTTGTAAGTGGGGAAGGGGAGACATCCAGGAGCGAACGGATGGATTCCTGGATACATGAACCTGGGGAAAGCATGAATACTAGCAGTTGAGGCTGACCTTCGGTAAATGGGGAAGGGGAGACACCCGGCGGTAGACGGATGGATTCCTGGATACATGTACATGGGGAAGGCAAGAATACCGCTGACTTTGGGGATGTGAGAAAGGGAGTCCACCTGAGGTGACACAAGTGGACTCCTGGAGACACTGATCCGGGGAAGGCACAGACTCGCTGACCTTAGGTAAGTGGGGAAGGGAGACATCTGGGAGCGAACGGATGGATTCCTGGATACATGAACCTGGGGAAGGTTGTTGTTGAGGCTGACCTTGGGGACGTGAGGAAAGGGAGACATTCGGGAGCGAACGGATGGATTTCTGGATACATGAACCTGGGAAAGGCAAGAATACTGGTTAGTGAGGCTGACCTTGGGGAAGTGAGGAAGGGGAAACATCCGGAGGCGGACGGATGGATTCCTGGATGCATGAACCTGGGAAAGGCTGAGGCTGGAAGGCAGAGAGAGACACAGAGGCGAGGCTGACCTTAGGGAAGTGAGGAAGGGAAGACATCCGGGGGCCCACGGATGGATTCCTGGACACATGAACCTGGGAAAGGCGAAGGGGGGGTGGACCTTAAAGACGAACCACTGGCCTCCACGTGGCAAGGTCTGGTAACTCAGAGATAATAATAATAATAATAATAATAATAATAATAATAATAATAATAATAATAATAATAATAATAAGTATTATTATTATTATTATTATTATATATTTATTAATATTATTATATTATTATTATTATTTATTATTATTATTATTATTATTATTATTATTATTATTATTATTATAATTTTAATAATTATAATAATAATAATATAATAATAATATTATTATTATAATAATAATTTTAATAATAATAAAATTATTATTGTTTGTGTTATTGTGTGTTATTATTATTATTATTAGCCACGGTGGTGTTATTCAGACTCCAGCCTCAGGTACAGAAACACACAAGAACAGTACAGTAACAGAGTAGAACAGCGCAGTAAAACAGATGAGCAGTATAGTAACACAGAAGAACAGAGTAGAACAGTACAGTAACAGAGTGGAACAGTACAGTAACACAGAAGAACAGAGTTGAACAGTACAGCAACAGAGTAGAACAGTACAGTAACACAGTAGAACAGTACAGTAACACAGAGGAACAGTACAGTAACACAGAAGAACAGCACAGTAACACAAAGACCAGTACAGTAAAACAGATGAGCAGTATAGTAACACAGAACTGTACAGTAACACAGAAGAACAGCACAGTAACACAGAAGAACAGTACAGTAACACAGAAGAATACAATGACACAGAAGAACAGTACAGTACAGTAACAGTTGCGCAGCGACTGAAATATATCTAGTTGTTTTAATGTTAACTCTGTTGAGATAATGAACAATATGAACAATACTGCTGAGAGGCTGGAGTGGGAATAACACCACTATGGCTACTCTTCTGTGTTACTATAGTCTTTTCTGAGTTACTGTACTGGTCTTCTGTGTTACTGTACTCTTCTTCTGTGTTACTGTACAGGTCTTTTGCGTTACTGTACTCTTCTTCTGTGTTACTGTACTGGTCTTCTGTGTTACTGTACTGGTCTTCTGTGTTACTATACTCTTCTTCTGTGTTACTGTACTGATCTTCTGTGTTACTTTACTCTTCTTCTGTGTTACTGTACTGGTATTCTGTGTTACTGTACTGGTCTTCTGTATTACTGCACTCTTCTTCTGTGTTACTGTACTGGTCTTCTGTGTTACTGTACAGGTCTTCTGTGTTACTGTATTGTTCAAATGTGTTACTGTACTGTTCCAATGTGTTACTGTACTGTTCTAATGTGTTACTGAACTGTTCTACTGTGTTACTGTACTGTTCTAATGTGTTACTGTACTGTTCTAATGTGATATTATACTGCTCTTTTGTTACTGTACTGGTTTTGTGTGTTATTGTACTGGTCTTTTGTGTTACTGTACTGTACTAATATTGTTTGTTATTGTGCTGTACTTGTATTGTGTGTTCTTGTACTGTACTGTTCCTGTGTGTTATTGTTCTGTAATGGTCTTCTGTGTTATTGTACTATACTGGTCTTGTGTTTTATTGCACTGCACTGGTCTTGTGTGTTATTGTACTGTACTGGTCTTGTGTGTTATTGTAATGTACTGATCTTAAGTTTTATTGTACTGTACTGGTCTCCAGTGTTATTGTACTGTACTGGTCTTGTGTGTTATTGTACTGTACTGGTATTGCGTGTTATTGTTCTGTACTGGTCTTGTGTGTTATTGTACTGTACTGGTCTTGTGTGTTATTGTACTGTACTGGTCATGTGTGTTATTGTACTGTACTGGTCTTGTGTGTTATTGCACTGTACTGGTCTTGTGTGTTATTGTACTGTGCTGGTTTTCTGTGTTATTGTACTGTACTGATCTTGTGTGTTATTGTACTGTACTGGTCTTCTGTGTTATTGTACTGTACTGGTCTTCTGTGTTATTGTACTGTACTGGTGTTGTGATATTGTACTGTACTGGTCTTCTGTGTTATTGTACTGTACTAATCTTGTGTGTTATTATAATGTACTGGTTTTGTGTGTTATTGTACTGTACTGGTCTTGTGTGTTATTCTACTGTACTGGTTTTGTGTGTTATTATACTGTACTCGTCTTGTATGTTATTGTAATGTACTGTTCTTCTGTGTTATTGTACTGTACTGGTCTTCTGTGTTATTGTACTGTACTGGTCTTCTGTGTTATTGCACTTATTTATGTTATTGCACTTATTTATGTTATTGCACTTATTTATGTTATTGCACTTATTTATGTTATTGCACTTATTTATACTTATTTATTGTTTTATATGTTACTATAATGTTTTATGTGTCGCTATACTGTTTTATGTGTCATTATACTATTTTATGTCACTATACTGTTTTGTGTGTCACTATACTGTTTTATATGTCACTGTACTGTTTTATGTGTCACTATACTGTTTTATATGTCACTATAATATTTTATGTGTCACTATGAAGAGAAGGGATAGATAGCTAGATATATATTTATATATATATATAATATATATATATATATATATTATATATATATATATATATATATATATATATATATATATATATATATATATATATATATATAGCAAAAAGATCACAGTAAACAGGTGATATCAAAATATGCAAAACAACCACTATGAAAAATAGAAGAATTCCAACGCTTTCGTGACTATCACATTATCAAGGAACTATATAGTTCCTTGATAATGTGAGTAGTACAAGCCTTGGAATTCTTCTATTTTCATAGTGGTTGTTTATATATATATATTTATATATATATATATATATATATATATATATATATATATATATAAATGAGAGAGAGAGAGAGAGAGAGAGAGAGAGAGAGAGAGAGAGAGAGAGAGAGAGAGACAGAGACAGACAGACAGACAGACAGACAGACAGACAGACAGACAGACAGACAGATTAGAGTTCCGTTACCTAAACAAGGAATCGTTCAAGACACTGTACACCGTGTACGTCAGGCCCATACTAGAATATGCAGCACCAGTCTGGAACCCACACCTGGTCAAGCACGTAAAGAAACTAGAGAAAGTGCAAAGGTTTGCGACAAGGTTAGTTCCACAACTCAGGGGTCTGTCCTATGAAGAAAGGTTGAGGGAAATAGGACTAACAACACTGGAGGAAAGAAGGGTCAGAGGAGACATGATAACGACATACAAAATACTGCGGGGAATCGACAAGGTAGACAGTGACAGGATGTTCCAGAGAGGGAACACAGAAACAAGGGGAAACAACTGGAAGCTGAAGACTCAGATGAGTCAAAGGGATGTTAGGAAGCATTTCTTCAGCCACAGAGTAGTCAGGAAGTGGAATAGTCTAGAGAAAGATATAGTGGAGGCAGGAACCATACATAGTTTTAAGACGAGTTATGATAAAGCTCATGGAGCAGGGAGAGCAGAGACCCAGTAGCGGACAGCGAAGAGGCGGGGCCAGGAGCTGAGTCTCGACCCTGCAACCACAATTAGGTGAGTACAGAGACAGAGCTACAGAGAGAGAGAGAGAGAGAGAGAGAGAGAGAGAGAGAGAGCAAAAATGGCAGACTGAGGGGGAGGGAAGGACTGGGTCGCGGTCACTTGTTTACAGTGTTGTTTCCTGCCCGCTTTGTGCGTGTACTCACCTATATGTAGTTGCAGGGGTCGATTCATAGCTCCTGGCCCCGCCTCTTCACTGGTCGATACTAATTCACTCTCCCGGCTCCATAAGCTTTATCATACCTCTTCTTAAAGCTATGTATGGAACTTGCTTACACACGCCCTTATTAAACACCCAAACAGCAACTACAACAAATAGATACAATACAAATAGACAGATCTACCTTAAGGTGGTTATTAGTTAAAATATACAGTGAGCACAAACCGGATTCGCCCGGATTCGTCCAAGAAATAAGTGAACAAAGGACCGGATTCAAACGGATTCGTTGGAAATAAGCCAAATCAGAGGAACTGTTAAAAAGAACTAAATACTTCGAGAAATTATACACTAGCTGGCTAGGAGAGTTGTCAAGTGTTGCAAGATGACCACCACCATGACCACCACCATGACCACCACCATGACCACCACCATGAAGATCTGTGTAGTCTGTAGAAAGGGTAAGGGACGAAAACAAGCCTGGATTGCTTGCAATCTCTGTAGTCAATGGTCCCATGGTATATGCAGGGATTTTCAACCAGTGACCACACTTGACATAAACTCAGAGAGATGTTTTTGGGTCTGCCCAAGTGAGATACACCTGTATTAGGAAATTGCATCTATAGTAAAAGACAAGAACACCAATAAAATATCCTTCTTAAAAGACATGTCAACATGGTATGACAGCTGGGAAAATAAGATGGGTGGTTTGGAAGGGGCTGTCTTGAACGACAGCACTCCTGAGGGTGCTAGTGTTGTCCTGGAGGATAGTTCTCCTGAAGGTGCTAGTCTTGTACTGGAGGACAGTGCTCCTGAGGGAGCTAGTGTTGTCCTAGAAAACAGTGCTTCTGAGGGTGCTAGTGTTGTCCTGGAGGACAGTGCTCCTGAGGGTGCTAGTGTTGTCCTACAGGACAGTGCTCCTGAGGGTGCTAGTGTTGTCCTGGAGGACAGTGCTCCTGAAGGTGCTAGTGTTGGAGATGGAACAAAAGGGGATGTTAGCACTAGTGCTGAAGATAGAAATAAGACAGGAAAACACGCACCAGTAGGGAATACATTAGGGAACACAAACCAGGCCTATGCAAATATTAAGCATTTGGTATCTGCAGGCATGGAATTTCTGGAAAAACAGATGGGACATGCAACTTTGACCACCCCAGAAAATGCCGTGCCCATATGACAACAGGAAAATGCAACCTCCCTTTCTGTAAGCTCTTCCACCCTGAAATGTGTCACTCATCAGTTCAGGAAAGACAGTGCTGCTGTAATGTTATTAGTTATTAGTTATTACCATAAGCATTGTGTACATGCAGGAGTACGTGCAGAAGAGAGTTTGTCGCTACTAGATCACTCTTCCTGCTCCATGAGTTTTATCATACCTCTTCTTAAAGCTATGTATGGAACCTGCCTCGACTACATCACTTCCCAGACTATTCCACTTCCTGACCACTCTGTGACTGAAGAAATACTTCCTAACATCCCTGTGATTCATCTGGATCTTCAACTTCCACCTGTGACCCCTTGTTGCTGTGTCCCATCTCTGGAACATCCTGTCTCTGTCCACCTTGTCGATTCCTCTCAGTATTTTATATATCGTTATCATATCCCCCCTATCTCTCCTGCCCTCCAGTGTCGTCAGGTCGATTTCCCTTAACCTCTCCTCGTAGGACATACCCCTTAGCTCCGGGACTAGTCTTGTGGCAAACTTTTGCACTTTTTCTAGTTTCCTTACGTGCTTGGCTAGGTGTTGGTTCCAAAATGGTGTTGCATACTCCAATATGGGCCTAACATACACAGTGTACTGGGTCCTGAATGATTTCGTATTAAGATGTCGGAATGCTGTTCTTAGGTTTGCTAGGCGCCCGTATGCTGCAGCAGTTATTTATTGATGTGCGCCTCAGGAGAAGTGCCCGGTGTTATACTCACCCCAAGATCCTTTTCCTGGAGTGAGATTTGTAGTCTCTGGCCCCCTAGACTGTACTTCGTCTGCGGTCTCTTTGCCCTTCCCCAATCTTCATGACTTTGCACTTGGTGGGGTTGAACTCCAGAAGTCAGTTTCTGGACCAGGCTTGCAGCCTGTCCAGATCTCTTTGTAGTTCTGCCTGGTCCTCGTCCGATTTAATTATTTTCATCAACTCTACATCATCTGCAAACAAGGACACTTCGGAGTCTATTCCTTCCGTCATGTCGTTTACAAATACCAGAAACAGCACCGATCCTAGGACTGACCCCTGTGTGTGTGTGTGTACTCACCTAGTTGTACTCACCTAGTTGTGGTTGCAGGGGTCGAGTCATAGCTCCTGGCCTCGCCTCTTCACTGGCCGCTACTGGGTCTCTCTCCCTTCGCCATGAGCCTTATCATACCTCTTCTTAAAGCTATGAATGGATCCTGCCTCCACTACATCGCTTCCCAAGCTATTCCACTTCCTGACCACTCTGTGACTGAAGAAATACTTCCTAACATCCCTGTGATTCATCTGAGTCTTCAACTTCCAGCTGTGCCCCCTTGTTGCTGTGTCCCATCTCTGGAACATTCTGTCTCTGTCTGTGTTTGTGTGTGTGTGTGTGTGTGTGTGTGTTTGGTTTCGTATTTACCTAATTGTAATTTCAGGGGTCGAGTCTCAGCTCCTTTCCGCTGGCCAGTACTGGGTTCAGTTTCTCTTGGCTGAGTGAGCCCTATCATATATATTCTTAAAACTATGTATGGTCTTCGAAGCACTGAAAACAAGCAAAATAATAATGATATATACATTGACTTTGCAAAAGCCTCTCAACATTGGCTAACTGCACACTTAAAATGCGTGGAAAATGAATAACTGGGAAGGTGGGTAGATGGTCACTTAACTTCTGAACAAATAGATCCCGAAGATCAGAGTGAATCATGGCCTGGTACAGTGAAGAGTTGTGCTCCCCAAGGCACGGTACTCGCCCCACTTCTCTTCCTCAGTCTCACTTCTGACAGACTGAGACATCAGTATCATCATTGTGGAGGTGGCCCGGTGGTCTGGTGGCTAGAGCTCTCGCTTCACACACGGAGGGCCCGGGTTCGATTCCCGGCGGGTGGAAACATTTCGACGTGTTTCCTTACACCTGTTGTCATGTTCACCTAGCAGCAAATAGGTACCTGGGTTGTTAGTCGACTGGTGTGGGTCGCATTCTGGGGGACAAGATTAAGGACCCCAATGGAAATAAGACAGACAGTCCTCGATGACGCACTGACTTTCTTGGGTTATCCTGGGTGGCTAACCTTCCGGGGTTAAAAATCCGAAGAAATCTTATCTTATCTTTTTCAGACGATGATAAAGTCTGTATAATAGTGACATCCATAGAAGACACAGCGAGCCTCCAAGCTGATATGAAACAAGTCTTCCAGTGGGAAATTGGCATTAATATGTGTTACCTGGGCATGTCCCAGGGTCGTCTGGTGCTTGCCTGGTCAACCAGGCTGTTGCTGCTAGAGGCCCGATGCCCCTCATATCCATCACCGCCTGGTTGATCTGTCACCTGGTGAAGATACTTGTCCGGTTTTCTCTTGAAGGCTTCTACACTTGTTCCAGCCGTGTTTCTGATATCTGGGGCCACGAATGTTGATACAGTGTTCCTTTATTGTGCCCACCGCACCCCTGCTCCTCACTGGGTTTATTTGTCAAAATCTCCCATATGTCTCACTTCAGTATGTTGTTATGGTAGTGTGCAAATTTGGGACCAGGCCCTCAAGTACTTTCCTTGTATATATTATCATGTATCTCTCTCTCCTCCGCTCCAATGAGTACATGTTCAAGACTTGAAGTCGTTCCCAGTAATTTAAATGCTTTACTGGCTATGTAGGCCGAGTTCAACTGAGACAAATTTATGTTGCTACGTCACGGAAGAATGGAAAAAATAAAAAACTAGATCGGAGTGTAACACAAACTCATGCCACTCATTAGAAAAATAAGTTATATGTGAGAGACCTGGGAGTGATAATGTCAGAAGCTCTCACGTTCAAGAAGAGCACCGTACGGTGCTCTTCACACCACCTACAAGGCTGAAGGACTGATTACCTCATGTTTTGTATATAGTTCTACTGTCTTCAAGTTATGTCCTTGAATTTGTATTGATAAAGCACTAGATGGCGAAACGTCTACAATAAAGATACCCAGATGTTGCACATGTGTCTTAATTTTCATATTGTCGGTATACAATACGATTATTGTGCTAGAGTTGTTGAAACAGAGTAATTGTCAGCCCTTTGTTTTATGGTATTGGAAGTAGCAGTTAAGAATGCTTCTATATCACTGTGTCTGTGTCAGGTTCTTTACAAAAAGCAAACAAATAATGATTACCTCACTCATTTCTACTCACCAAAAGAGGTGTGATGATTGAGTTTTTTCTAAGAGCTATCTGTGTTCTGGGTCCCGAATTCCTAGAGAATAAGTTGCAATACACTAGCCATGCCTCACTTACACTACACTAGCCATGCCTCACTTACACTTTCCTGCTATTTAATACACAACTGTAAACACAAGTCGAAAACTATACTCAATCCAACAACATGTGACAGCAATTCTTATCTTCCTTACCTGTCTCACTGCTTTCATATTTTAACTTTGTTTTGTGTTCTCTCAAGTTTCTAGCTCCATTGGCTGGTCTTCCAAGTCTCAAGGTCCAGGAGCGACCGAGTACCAGCACCGAAACGTATCCAGTATAAGGTGTCCTAAAGTGTTTGTGTTTTTGTCTTTTAAATTTCTCTGTTCCACCAAGAAACCTGTGGCAGATGCTCTTCAGTGAATGTCAAGCAGCTAATTCCCATCATTCATACCAGCTGAAAATCATTCTAAGCCAAGAACTGGAAAATTTGCGAAGGTGCATAAACACCGTCCTTAATCTTGTGCTCTCTTTGTATGGGAAACTTTCATAACAGGAATTTGAATGCTAGATGATCCTTGTTCACTGCCAAACTTAATATGCAGTAATGACAATAAAATCTCTTGTTAAACCAATGAAATACAGATTACACTGAATGTACCTGGAATGACTGAGTCACGTGATCGACAAAAAAATACAGCTCCCTAAGGAGCTGTGATATATGTACTAGTGAAATATTTTGAGAGTTTTTCTACCTAGCAGCCCGGCCTAGGGCCAAGCATTTCTGCTGACTTCTTGTCCAATCAGGCTGTTGCAGCTGGTGGCCCACTGGCCCACATATCTATAACAGCTTAGTTGATCTGGCACTTAGATGAAGTAGCACTCCAATTAGCTTTTGAAAACTATACTTATTCCGGCAATATTTCTGATATCTGCTGGTAATGGTTTATATAGTCTTGGACCACAGATTTTCCTACAGTGTTTTCTAATTGTGCCAGAAGGGAGGGAAGCAGTGGTAACTAGTACCCTCCATGTTGGTGCTAGCAGGGAGGGAAGCAGTGGTAACTAGTACCCTCCATGTTGGTGCTAGCAGGGAAGAAAGCAGTGGTAACTAGTACCCTCCATGTTGGTGCTAGCAGGGAAGAAAGCAGTGGTAAATAGTACCCTCCATGTTGGTGCTAGCAGGGAAGAAAGCAGTGGTAACTAGTACCCTCCATGTTAGTGCTAGCAGGGAAGAAAGCAGTGGTAACTAGTACCCTCCATGTTGGTGCTAGCAGAGAGAGAAACAGTGGTCACTAGCACCCCCAACGTTGGTGCCAGCAGGGAGAGAAGCACTGGTCACTAGTACAATCCATGTTGGTGCTAGCAGGGAGGGAAGCAGTGGTAACTAGTACCCTCCATGTTGGTGCTAGCAGGGAGGGAAGCAGTGGTAACTAGTACCCTCCATGTTGGTGCTAGCAGGGAGGGAAACAGTGGTAACTAGTACCCTCCATGTTGGTGCTAGCAGGGAGAGAAGCACTGGTCACTAGTACCCTCCACGTTGGTTCCAGCAGGGAGAGAAGCACTGGTCACTAGTACCCTCCACGTTGGTACTAGCAGGGAGATTAATTCACTGGTCACTAGTACCTTCCACGTTAGTACCAGCATGTACTTTACTTTGCCAACACTACCATTGAGCTATATAGTAAAACTCCATCTCTAAACATTACGGCTCTGTGGTGCAGCGGTCAGCACGGCTGCCTCTAAAGCAGCAGACTCGGGTTCGACTCCCGGCGGAGTCTGGATTTTTTCTTATTTTTTATAGTGACTTAATTTTAGAGTCTGAAGTGAAACCTTTAAAATTATCCACATAGATTATTATTATTGTTTTACTGGAATGTGTTAAACGGGTAAGGGTTACAGAGCCTGGGTAATTGCAGACATTTATCCCTTCACCACCCCTCAAGGAAGGTTCCTTGACGCTGGTGAGGGGTTTAGCTTTCCCCATGATTATAATAATAATTATAATAATCCCTTCACCAGCATGAGGGACGCCCTTCACCAGCATGAAGGACGCCCTTCACCAGCATGAGGGACGCCCTTCACCAGCTTGAGGGACGCTCTTCACCAGCATGAGGGACGCCCTTCACCAGCATGAGGGACGCCCTTCACCAGCATGAAGGACGCCCTTCACAAGCATGAGGGACGCCCTTCACAAGTATGAGGGACGCCCTTCACCAGCATGAGGGACGCTCTATTAAAGGAAAAATTATATCATGAATATCTTGTAATATACTTGTGTTCATTATTGGTGTTTATGTTTGTTTATTGTTAGAACTCAGTCTGAGGAAGAGGATAACTTTTACATTCTAATTGTAGAATAAAATTAACATTTGTTCAACTCTGCTAATTGAAGTTTATGCCAGACTTGTATTGTGTTTGTCTTTGATTGTTTGTAACTACACACTGTGTTGTATAGACCGTTTTTGATTAGTAGTTATTATTGATGGGCTAGTGAGATGTACACCATGGTACTTGTACTAGTGAGTTGTACACCATGGTGCATGTTCTATTGAGTTGTGCACCATGGTACTTGTTCTAGTGAGTTGTCCACCATGGTACTTGTTCTAGTGAGGTGTACACCATGGTGCATGTTCTAGTGAGTTGTACACCATTGTACTTGTTCTAGTGAGGTGTACACCATGGTACTTGTTCTAGTGAGGTGTACACCATGGTGCATGTTCTAGTGAGTTGTACACCATGGTACTTGTTCTAGTGAGGTGTACACCATGGTACTTGTTCTAGTGAGTTGTACACCATGGTGCTTGTTCTAGTGAGTTGTACACCATGGTACTTGTTCTAGTGAGTTGTACACCATGGTGCTTGTTCTAGTGAGTTGTACACCATGGTACTTGTTCTAGTGAGGTGTACACCATGGTGCTTGTTCTAGTGAGGTGTACACCATGGTACTTGTGCTAGTGAGTTGTACAACATGGTACTTGTACTAGTGAGTTGCACACCATGGTAATTGTGCTAGTGAGTCGTACACTATGGTTCTTGTTCTAGTGAGTTGTGCACCATGACACTTGATCTAATGAGTTGGTACTTGTACTAGTGAGTTGTACACCATGGTACTTGTACTAGTGATTTGTGCACCATGGTAGTACTTGATCTACTGAGTTGTACACCATGGTACTCGTACTAGTGAGTTGTACACCATGGTACTTGTTCTAGTGAGTTGTATACCATGGTACTTGTTCTAGTGAGTTGTAAACCATGGTACTTGTACAAGTGAGTTGTACACCATGGTACTTGTTTTAGTGATTTGTACACCATGGTACTTGTGCTAGTGAGTTGTATATCATGGTACTTGTTCTAGTGAGTTGTGCACCATAGGACTTGTTCTAGTGAGTTGTGCACCATAGTACTTGTTCTAATGAGTTGTACACCATGGTACTTGTTTTAGTGAGTTGTACACCATGATACTTGTTCTGGTGAGTTGTACACCATGGTACTTGTTCTGGTGAGTCGTACACCATGGTACTTGTGCTAGTCTGAGGTATTTTGTGTGGTGTAGCTTTCACATGATCCATCCCGTGTTGGCTTGAAGACACTGTTAGCGACTTGATAGACTTATATTTAGTTATTGTTTCAATTATGTTCTATATTATTATGTGATTACTTATTCTCATACAAACTGTAAACATATTTGTGCAAAATATCTTTATTCAGACGCATATTATACTTCCTATTTTACCAGGTTATTAAACCAGTGAATAGAAGTGAAATTATTGGTTTATAACTCTCAGGTGTTTGTCTACAACAAGCACTGCTTTGAGGAATTAGACATATGTGCACATGTGTCTAATTGCTCATCTTGTGGGTATTGTAGACCATTTATGTACAAGCACAGCTGTGGAAGCACACACAAGCGTTTTAAATTTTCGTTTCATTTTAATTATTTGTAATTAACTTGGGCAATTATTTCAAATTAAAAAGTAGATATATATCAATACATTCATGCATAATATTCTGAAATGCATGAAAATAATTCATATATTATATATAAAACACTTTCAGTTATTAGTGTACATGATATATTGTATTAATTTTATTTCTTAATTATATTTAACAATATTTTAATTACGACTTTGTTAGTTTAACAGATTAAACTTATTTTTCTTTGCTTATTATATTATTAGTATTTCGCATATGTTTTATAAGGATTAATTACATAGTATTTGTCTACATTACATTATTTAATTTTTGTGTTGGTTCATAATCAGTGTTACGTCACAGTAGTTGTTGTACTTACAACTTCCTCCTGGAGCTACTTACAACTTCCTCCTGGAACTACTTACATCTTCCTCCTGGAGCTACTTACAACTTCCTCCTGGAGCTACTTACAACTTCCTCCTGGAGCTACTTACAACTTCTTCCTGGAGCTACTTACAACTTCTTCCTGGAGCTACTTACAACTTCTTCCTGGAGCTACTTACAACTTCTTCCTGGAGCTACTTACAACTTCTTCCTGGAGCTACTTACAACTTCTTCCTGGAGCTATTTACAACTTCCTCCTGGAGCTACTTACAACTTCCTCCTGGAGCTACTTACAACTTCCTCCTGTAGCTACTTACAACTTCCTCCTGGAGCTACTTACAACTTCCTCCTGGAGCTACTTACAACTTCTTCCTGGAGCTACTTACAACTTCTTCCTGGAGCTACTTACAACTTCTTCCTGGAGCTACTTACAACTTCTTCCTGGAGCTACTTACAACTTCCTCCTGGAGCTACTTACAACTTCTTCCTGGAGCTACTTACAACTTCTTCCTGGAGCTACTTACAACTTCTTCCTGGAGCTACTTACAACTTCTTCCTGGAGCTACTTACAACTTCTTCCTGGAGCTACTTACAACTTCTTCCTGGAGCTATTTACAACTTCCTCCTGGAGCTACTTACAACTTCCTCCTGGAGCTACTTACAACTTCCTCCTGTAGCTACTTACAACTTCCTCCTGGAGCTACTTACAACTTCCTCCTGGAGCTACTTACAACTTCTTCCTGGAGCTACTTACAACTTCTTCCTGGAGCTATTTACAACTTCCTTCCTGGAGCTTCTTACAACTTCCTCCTGGAGCTACTTACAACTTCCTCCTGGAGCTACTTACAACTTCCTCCTGGAGCTACTTACAACTTCCTCCTGGAGCTACTTACAACTTCCTCCTGGAACTACTGACAACTTCCTCCTGAGCTACTTCAACTTCCTCCTGGAGCTACTTACAACTTCCTCCTGAGCTACTACAACTTCCTCCTGGAGCTACTTACAACTTCCTCCTGGAGCTACTTACAACTTCCTCCTGGAGCTACTTACAACTTCCTCCTGGAGCTACTGACAACTTCCTCCTGGAGCTACTACAACTTCCTCCTGGAGCTACTACAACTTCCTCCTGGAGCTACTTACAACTTCCTTGAGCTACTTACAACTTCCTCCTGGAGCTACTGACAACTTCCTCCTGGAGCTACTTACAACTTCCTCCTGGAGCTACTTACAACTTCCTCCTGGAGCTACTTACAACTTCCTCCTGGAACTACTGACAACTTCCTCCTGGAGCTACTTACAACTTCCTCCTGAGCTACTAAACTTCCTCCTGGAGCTACTTACAACTTCCTCCTGGAGCTACTTACAACTTCCTCCTGGAGCTACTTACAACTTCCTCCTGGAGCTACTTACAACTTCCTCCTGGAGCTACTTACAACTTCCTCCTGGAGCTACTTACTTCCTCCTGGAGCTACTACAACTTCCTCCTGAGCTACTACAACTTCCTCCTGGAGCTACTTCTCTACAACTCCTCTTCCTGGAGCTACTTACAACTTCCTCCTGGAGCTACTTACAACTTCCTTCCTGGAGCTACTTACAACTTCCTCCTGGAGCTACTTACAACTTCCTCCTGGAGCTACTTACAACTTCCTCCTGGAGCTACTTACAACTTCCTCCTGGAGCTACTTACAACTTCCTCCTGGAACTACTGACAACTTCCTCCTGGAGCTACTTACAACTTCCTCCTGGAGCTACTTACAACTTCCTCCTGGAGCTACTTACAACTTCCTCCTGGAGCTACTTACAACTTCCTCCTGGAGCTACTTACAACTTCCTCCTGGAGCTACTACAACTTCCTCCTGGAGCCACTTCCTCCTGAGCTCTTACAACTTCCTCCTGGAGCCTTACAACTTCCTCCTGGAGCTACTTACAACTTCCTCCTGGAGCTACTTACAACTTCCTCCTGGAGCTACTTACAACTTCCTCCTGGAGCTACTTACAACTTCCTCCTGGAGCTACTTACAACTTCCTCCTGGAGCTACTTACAACTTCTTCCTGGAGCTACTTACAACTTCCTCCTGGAGCTACTTACAACTTCCTCCTGGAGCTACTGACAACTTCCTCCTGGAGCTACTTGACAACTTCCTCCTGGAGCTACTTACAACTTCCTCCTGGAGCTACTTACAACTTCCTCCTGGAGCTACTTACAACTTCCTCCTGGAGCTACTTACAACTTCCTCCTGGAGCTACTTACAACTTCCTCCTGGAGCTCTTACAACTTCCTCCTGAGCTACTACAACTTCCTCCTGGAGCTACTTACAACTTCCTCCTGGAGCTACTACAACTTCTCCTGGACTTTACAACTTCTCCTGGAGCTACTTACAACTTCCTCCTGGAGCTACTTACAACTTCCTCCTGGAGCTACACAACTTCCTCCTGGAGCTACTACAACTTCCTCCTGGAGCTACTTACAACTTCCTCCTGGAGCTACTTACAACTTCCTCCTGGAGCTCTACAACTTCCTCCTGGAGCTACTCACAACTTCCTCCTGGAGCTACTACAACTTCCTCCTGGAGCTACTACAACTTCCTCCTGGAGCTACTTACAACTTCCTCCTGGAGCTACTTACAACTTCCTCCTGGAGCTACTACAACTTCCTCCTGGAGCTACTTACAACTTCCTCCTGGAGCTCTTACAACTTCCTCCTGGAGCTATTCACAACTTCCTCCTGGAGCTACTTACAACTTCTTCCTGGAGCTACTGACAACTTCCTCCTGGAGCTACTTACAACTTCCTCCTGAAGCTACTGACAACTTCTTCCTGGAGCTACTACAACTTCCTCCTGGAGCTCACACTTCCTCCTGGAGCTACTTCCCTCCTGGAACTACTGACAACTTCCTCCTGGAGCTACTTACAACTTCCTCCTGGAGCTACTTACAACTTCCTCCTGGAGCTACCAACTTCCTCCTGGAGCTACTTACAACTTCCTCCTGGAGCTACTTACAACTTCCTCCTGGAGCTACTTACAACTTCCTCCTGGAGCTACTTACAACTTCCTCCTGGAGCTACTTACAACTTCCTCCTGGAGCTACTTACAACTTCCTCCTGGAACTCACGCTGCTCCTCAAGTATTGTCTTTGTAAAGAAATATTCATTGTTTCACTGGTGGTCTTGCAACTTCATGTTTTAGTGTTAGTACGACTGACGAGGTTGATGATAAATCAATGTAAAGTGTTACAGGTTTTCTACCTAAATTGTTTTTTATAAGTTAAATGACATTCATTAATGTAAGTTTGTGCGAGATATTAACGAGACGTGTTGGCCAGGCTGCTGCACCATCCTCTGAAAAGTACAGTATACAGCAGAACAGTACAGCAGTACACAAGTACAGTATACAGCAGAAGAGTACAGCAGTACACAAGTACCACGCAAGAACAGTACAATAAAATAAAGAAAGAGTAGAGCAAGATGACATCAATACATAAAACAGCAGTATTGAAGACATTAAGACAGAGTTGTACTGTCCAGGTTGTAACATCCACACCAACAATCACTTTTGTCGAGAGGTTGACTCCCAGTGTGAAGATCTTAGTTTCTTTCCCTAGTTTCCTTTGTTGTGTTTAAGAATATTATTGTCAATATATAGTGAAGGTGAGAGAAGTGAAGACATGAAAAAATAAAACGTGAGAGAGACTAACTGTTTAAAAATTCATAAGAGTGTTTTTTTTTTTCTAAATCTATAAAATACAATGTAACAGAATTCTCCATTCCAATTATTCAGAATTCTATTAAAAAATTAATATAATTTAAATGTAATTTGACATAGTGGTTGATAATATGTATTGTACGTGTGCTGAGGAAATTGTGTTTATATATTGTAGAGTAAGACCAGAGAATAAGTGTGCGAGGGTACTTGCAATCAAATTAACATCCACCAGGACGCTGACACACATCCCCAAAGCAGCTCGCCATGAAGCTGCCAGCAAATTCGCTGACCTCTTGAAGAAAGTCAACGATGCTCCTGCAGACAATGGATCCTGGCACAACCTACTGCTTTTTGGCAATGCCTGTTTGGTGTCCCACCAAGGAGGGACAAGTCACTAGCTACATCTGTTATCAGGGCAATAAATGACAACCTTGTCCGTATCCCCTCCAGGGCGTCAAACACCCGCCAGGCAAATGTCAACAACAGGACACCTGACGCCTCAAAAATCAGGGCCTACATTAGCAGAAAAATAGAAGAGGGTAATACTATCGGAGCACTGAGGCTTATAACCAGTGAGGATACCATCGCTCCTAAGGATATCATTACAGCACAAGCCCTGAAGGACAAACATCCACCCAGGGCTCCCAGTATCAACATTGGCCCCCTTGACATTCCAGCAGTGGAAGAACATTTAACCTTACGGGACGCTGATGTGTATAAAGCTGCTATGTCTTTCCCACAGGGCTCAGCAGGAGGTTTCACTGGTTTAAGGCCACAACACTTAAAACAAATGCTCAATCCAGGTCTTGGTGAGGTCTCTGAGAGATTGTTGTCTGAACTCACCAAATTTTCCAATGGGTGCCAGGCTGGTAGTGTCCCACAGGCCATTAGACCCCTTTTCTTTGGTGCCTCACTGTGTGCCCTCCGGAAAAAGGATGGAGGAATCAGGCCCATTGCAGTGGGCAACACCCTTCGGCGCCTAGTTGCCAAGGCTGCAGTACGAAGGGTGAGTCAAGATGCTGCCTCAATGTTAAAACCAACTCAGCTCGGTTTTGGTGTTCAACAAGGCTGTGAAGCAGCTGCCCATGCAGCACGAGTATACATCAACAACATGTCCAATGAAAAAGCCTTAATCAAATTGGACTTTGCCAATGCTTTCAACTCAGTCAGAAGGGATGCTGCTCTCCAAGCAGTTTCTAGGCACTTTCCTTCCCTCTATCCCTTCATAGAATCGTGTTATAGTGTGGCTTCTAAACTTTTTTGGGGGGACCATGAAATTGACTCGTGTGAGGGTGTGCAACAGGGGGACCCTCTTGCTCCCTTTCTATTCTGTCTAGCCATCAAGGATGTCACAGAAGCATTGTCCAGTGAGCTCAATATCTGGTTCTTGGATGATGGCACCCTAGCTGGCACTGCACAATCTCTCCTAGGAGACATCAGGAAAATTAAAGATATGGTAGGTAGCCTGGGCCTATCTTTAAACCCCACCAAATGTGAGATAGTTTCCACCAATCCACAGATGATCCAGGACATTAGGGCTGTTTTACCAGGGGCACGAGCCATCGATCCAGCCAACAGCACTCTCCTTGGTGCTCCTCTTGGGCCCAATGCCATCGATCTGGTCCTGGAAAAAAAAATCTCCGACCTCAGGACGATGGAAGGTAGGATGAAAGACATCGATACTCATGATGCCTTCTACCTACTCACCAGGTGCCTGTCAATCCCAAAACTTACATACTTCCTGAGATGCTCCCCAGCCTTCAACAGCCCGAAACTCGAGGAATACGACTCTCTCCTCAAGACCATGCTAGAGAGTGTATTGAATCTTTCCCTCGAAGATGGACAGTGGTTGCAACCCTCACTTCCAGTCAGACTTGGGGGGCTGGGAGTACGCAAATCCTCCCAGATTGCCCTACCAGCCTTCTTATCCTCTTCCATAGCATCAAATGAGCTAATAAAACAAATTCTTCCAGACAACCTCAGTGATTCAGCAGGAATACAGGACCCTAGCTACACCAGTGCCATCACTGAATGGGAGACTCTTGCTGCTCCAACACCAAAACCTAGTGAAGAACTGGCCTACAAACAGTCAAGCTGGGACGGCCCCATCGCTGAAACGATACTTGCCAATATGCTCAGGGCCGTAACATCAGACAGGGAGACTGCCCGTCTCCTAGCAGTGAGTGCACCTCACTCTGGGGACTTCCTCCAAACAGTTCCCATTTCGGCCATGGGAACACGCCTGGACCCTAAGACCCTTCGTATTGCAGTGGCTCTGCGCCTTGCTGCTCCTATTCACACGGAATATACGTGTATTTGCAGCGATGCGCAAGCCGACCAATATGGTCTACATGGTCTTAACTGTTCTAAAACCAAGGGTTGGCATGCAAGACACAATGAGGTCAACGCCATCATAAAGAGAACCCTTGCTACAGCTGGATGCCCAGCCGAGAGAGAGCCTCGATCACTAGCAGCCAACAACGCCCACAACCCAGCAAACCGCCCCGACGGGATCACCATCTATCCTTGGAAGAATGGCAAGCTCTTAGCATGGGACTACGGCGATGACACCAAGAAACTATGGGGTGTTTTCGGCCCAGATGCCTCCGGAAAGGTGCAAATGTAAGGAAAAAACGCATCGTCTCACGGTGTTTCAACGAGGACGGCTGGTTAAAAAGGCACACTAACCCCACTATGAGAAAATTGTTCATCAGTATACCTGTGTGTCGACACTGGCTGACACCTACATCCATCACAGTGTTGGGCGACAGGGAGGAGCTGCTGACTACAGAGAGGAGTACAAGATCGGCAAGTACAGGGACATAAGCCAACAGTATAAATTTGTCCCAGTGGGATCAGAGACCTTGGGAGCGTGGGAAAAAAATGCAACACGTTTCCTTAAAGAACTGGGTTCCAGACTCATCGACACCACCAGGGACCCAAGGGCAGCCACGTTCATGTTCCAGCGTCTCAGCGTGGCCATCCAGAGGGGAAACGCATGCTGCATACTTGGCTCGCGTCCGGCTTCGGAGGAGCTGGAGGAGATTCATAATCTTTGACATATTGTACCATTGTATTCATGTTCATGTTTGTGTTTTCTATAAATGTATTCTGTCTATTAATAAAGCATTTATATGTATGTATGTGTGTATATATATATATATATATATATATATATATATATATATATATATATATATATATATATATATATATATATATATATATATATATATATATAAAGACGAACTGCAACAAAAAGGAAACTGATAACTTTTTGCAGCAGATTTCTTGGTGGGAAGACAGAGTCACATACGGACACAAATATGTCTTTGTTTCTGGTACAGTTCACAACTGCTGGACACAGTGTTAGATAGAATTCCAAAATATTGTTTAATTTTAATAAAAATAGTGTTTGATGCCTGCTGATTATACCAGCAATGAATATGGCCAAATTTTGCAAAGGTTCAATAAACAGAAAAGCGAATTGTTTCAAAATACATCACGTTTGTTGCCATAGTTGCTAACGTACAAGTGAATAAAAACAGCAGCATCGAAGATTCTGCTGAAATCGTTTCTTGTCAATAAATCTAGACTACCTTTAAGGTCGATTTTTTAGTGAGGATGATAGTGATGGTTCCTGTGAAATGTTAAGTGAAACTTTTGGGAATTTTGAGTCAACATAATTGTTTAGAGAAACATTAATACCATTGTGGGAGACACTGTTGTGGGAGACACTGTTGTGGGAGACACTGTTGTGGGAGACACTGTTGTGGAAGATGTAGGAAACTACAGGATTCAGTAAACAATTTACGCTAAAGAATTTCTTTATTTCAGTTTACTTCTGTGCAAATTAATTTACTTTTAAGAAAAGTGAGTGAAAATGCAGATATGTGTGTGAACGTGTGTGTGAAAATGACGAATTGAAACAAAATAAGAAAATTAATAACATGTTTGTACCAGATTTCCTTAGTGTTTGTTGACTGCTGATTATACCAAACTTGTGATTGATGGAAAAGACAAAATATGAGTAATGAATAACTGCGTGAATGTACTTGTGTACTTCCGTATTTACCTGTGGACGTTGCATATTGGAAAATGACGAATTTCAACAAAAACGAAAGTTGATAACTTTTTTGTAGCAGATTTCCTGGTGGGAAGACAAGTCACACACGGACTCACATCTATACACAGTAAAACGTTCAAAAAATACACATATACAACTGCATGAGTGAAAACAAAAATTCATTTGAATACATAATGAAACATAAATAGAAGTCCCAGATTTTTACTAAGTAACCTCACCTTGGTGGCCATGTTGGGTGGCAGCTTGGTCTTGTCTCGCTGGTCTACTGTTCGTGGCTGTCTTGGTGGGTGTAATTAAAGGACGCAGTTTTCTGTGTGTCCCTCCTGTAATTCCACCCACCTGGACAGTCTCAGCAGTAGACCAGCTAGACAAACCAAGTTACCATCCAACAAGGTCACTGGGGAGGGCCAACACATACACAACACACACACACACACACCACCCATCCGCCCGCCACCAACCCACCCGCCCGACACCCAACCACCGCCCGCCACCCACCTGGGAAAGTGAGGAAGGAGTTCACCTGAGGGACACAGATGAACGTCTGGACACACGGAACTAGGGAAAGCACCAAAACAACCGGAAGTGGGAAGTGTGGAAGGGTTGACATCCGGGGCCCACGGATGGAGACCTGGAAACATAAACCACACCACAGTTCGTCATGACCTGACCTCACAATGAGCACACCTCACTACGACCACACCTCACAATGACCACACCTCACTACGACCACACCTCACTACGACCACACCTCAGTATGACCACAATACCCCATGATCCACACCTGGGAGTTCATCTGAGGGACACAGATGGACTTCTGGACACACGGAACTAGGGAAAGCATCAAAATAACATAACCTAACCTAACCATAACCTAACCTAACCCCTCAAATCTGTGACCACACCTCACTATGACCACAATACACCATGGCTGCACCTCATCATGATCCACACCTGGGAATTCATCTGAGGGGACACAGATGGACTTCTGGACACACGCAACAAAGAAAGCACCAAAACAACCGGACGTGGGAAGTGAGGAAGACCTGGAAACATAACTCACTATGACCACAAATGATTCACCATGGCCTCACATCACTATGACCACACCTCACTATGACCAATCATCACTATAACCTCACCTAACTATGACCACCCTCACCTAACATTGGCCCCCCCTCACCTAACATTGGCCACCCCACACCTAACTATGACCACACCTCACCATGATCCACACCTGGGAGTTCATCTGAGGGGACACAGATGGACTTCTGGAGACACGGAACTAGGAAAGCACCAAAACAACTGGAAGTGGGAAGTGTGGAATGGTTGACATCCGGGGCCCACGGATAGAGACCTGGAAACATGAACCACCCCACCATGACAATACCTCACCTCATCACGACTACACCTCACCTCATTACTACAACTAACCATGACCACACCTCACTATGATCCACAACTGGGAGTTCATCTGAGGGGACACAGATGGACTTCTGGACACCGGAACTAAAGAAAGCACAAAAACAACCGGAATGGTTGACATCCGGAGGATGGAGCCCTGGAAACATGAATCGCACCTGACTATGACATAAGAACATAAGAGGGAGGAACACTGCAGCAGGCCTGTTGGCCCATACTAGGCAGGTCCTTCACATTTGTTCATCCAAATCTTCAATGATACCCAAGAAATAAGCTTTGGTAATTCTATTTACTCATGTGCAATTCCCACTCAAATCCAACCCCTCTCACTCATGAATTTATCCAACCTAAATTTGAAACTACCCAAGGTTCTTGCTTCAATAACCCTACTAGGCAGACTGTTCCACTCATCAACTACCCTATTTCCAAACCAATACTTTCCTATATCCTTTCTAAATATAAACTTATCTAATTTGAATCCATTATTTTTTTTTATATTTTATTATAAAAACCATAGTACATAATAAGAAAATCTTACAAAACAGCGCTTCACTATTGCTTCCAGAGCAACAAAATACAAAATAACCAGCAAACAGTGTCTACATTCTGTATATAACGAACAATAAAACCTGACCAACAAGTATATACCTACATAATATTTATACTATATGCATTCTTTGAAAACATCCTTAATGATATACTGGCAGTGTAATCACACTAGAACAAAATGACTACTTGTTATGTTCTCACTATTTCATGAACCTCTAGATTGTTTAAATACAAATACATGATAGCCAAATGATTATTACAGAAATCTAAAACACCCCTCGGTACATCCATAATAATATAATGACTGTTATCTCACCAGTACAATATATGGCAACATATTAGCCTAAACCATCTCCAAGAGTGCCAATGACTATTTAACAGTAACACAAAATCTTACATTATACAATACAATAATCAAAGGATCATGTCATAGCGTTCATAAAGCCTATGTCCATGTAAAAAGAATGCATAAACCTCATTAAGCATACATACTTCCTTAATATTTTCAATGTGTCTTATTAATTAAGGAAACTGTGTACTCCTTAATATCACCTCTTAACAAGTGAAACTTTTACAATATTGATAGAAAATTATCTTCTGAACTTTTGTGTTTCTCAACACATTAAAGCAATATAACATAATTTAATTACACCATTTGAAGGAACTGCCAATGACAGTTCCTATATTAAGCATGATTTGAAAATTATAACTTCTCATAACACATCCTCTCAACACTACCAAAAAACCC
>WNWK01017019.1:0-43423 GCA_009830355.1 Cherax destructor
TGTAGCCTAGCTAATTAAGACTAATCTGTCTGATAAATTAGCTATTCCACATCTCTGTTCGAAGGACCATATAAAAACTTGTCTTGGGACTGCCTCCTTGTAAGCTGCACTTTGTACAAGCGCTGTTGACACCGACACTCTGAGACGCTTCTCTCAGACTTACAAATGGCTATGGGACAAATTTCTAGACGATTGCAGCTACAATAGATCCCCGCCAACATGCACTACTGGAAAAGGGTTTAACTTACTTGATGGTGTAGAATATGTCTCCTAGTCTTCCAATCTTCCTAAGCTATAACCCCTCCAAACACCATGTGTAGGGAAGAACCTTAATCTGCAAGAATTCAAGTTGTATTAGTGTCCTGTATTAACTCAGAATCCCCAGCTCTAGGGTATATCCTCCAAGCAATATCTAAACAGTAAGGGACACTAGCTTCCAGACTTTTACTCAAAGAGGGGACGCTGGTACCTGATAAATAGCGTCCGACCGCCCGAGAGACCCACAACAAAGCCTACACACGTTTCCCCCAGAAAACTGGCCAGATACTGAGAAGAAAAGAGGTAAGGTCTTACTGTATTGGGTCTGGATGGAGAAGGATATCCACAGTACTTCAGGATATCTCCTCTTGGTCCCCAGGACAGATGTTGGGAGTAACGTGGGGAATGCTGCCCTGGTCGCAGCACTTGTTCACTCGGTGAAATCTGGTCTAATAAGAAAGAGCCAGCATCACTCCCGCTTAGATTCAAGTGTGGGCTGCCAGTTCTCTCTAGCTAACATAACCTAATGTACCTATTTAAGGCTTATATCTACCTATATTAAGGTGCTAGAACTAAATTATTAATATCTAAAGTCGCCTCAATAATCCTACTATTAGTTACTAACTGTACAAACTTACCTATATCTTCCTAGGAGAATAAATCTATCAATTAATATGTACACAATTGTTACCTCCGCCAACTTGAATGTGTATGTTTGTATTGGTTGGGTGTGTGGGTTCATGAACTCAGAGGACCGATCTGTGGTATGATTAAGGCTCCATACGGCTCACTTACCTTGTGGAACTTGAGCGACTCAAAAATGTTTCACAATATTATATATATATATATATATATATATATATATATATATATATATATATATATATATATATATATATATATATATTATCACACATACAGCCTCTCTTTACTTAAAGATGGAGACAGGGGCCTAAGACCCAGTCGGTGAATGATTTCGTCGCTAATCGAGGAATAACCCCTTACTGACACTTCAAAAGTGTCACCACCCAAAATTAAAACATTCAGTTTTATGTTTGTTGGGAAATTTCTTTCAATCTGTTTATTATTAACGGTAATACAACATGAAATAGGTCAATGACTTACTTGCAAGATATTCCAGGAAACGCTTACATAGCTGATTACTTGAAAACACAATAAAAATTGAGAAAATCAAACTTTTTTCAGTCTTTGCATGGGGTAAGAGTGATCTTCTCTAGTTACCCTTCAGGCGCATAACGTTTTCTGTAATGGAAGCGGTCACTTTTTTTTTTTTTATTCCTCTCCGCCCTCCACCTCTCAATACCTCTCTATATAATGTCAGTTTTTATTAATTTGGGCGTCTTTATCAGGCTTCTACGTTATTTATGTTATACCTATTATTATGGAATAAATATGATAGGTAGATAGCCTTCATTGATAGTAATATAGTATAATTATACAATATTTGATAGTGCCGTGAGTTTACACGTCCCTATGTAATGGTGAAGCATGAGTTATTGAGACTGCTGGTACCTCTCTATAGCCCCAGCCCCACACACCCTCCAATACCTCTCCATATACGTGTATGTCAGTTTTTATTAATTTGGGCATCTTTATCATGTCTGTCTCTTTGTTTCATCTATCTGTCTGTCTGTCTAGCTCGGCTTATCTGTCTGCCTGTGTGTGCCTGGAGATTAGATTAGATTTTGCCACCAAAGTGGCTAGTTTATTGTGCACCCCATATCCATCCTGTGGACGGTAGCGCAAGAGCATATGGATACACAAAAGGCCTAGGCACTAGGCCCCAAAGGGGTTAACAATTGTGCATTTGGGTTTATATCTACATTTCAATTATCTGTTACAAGCAAATTTAGGAAATTTGCTGAGTACAATTGGTATCTTATTTCATGAATAAGATATCTTGACATGTCACATAGGTTATTATACTGTCTATCTCTATATTCCTCAATAAGTGCACAATTAAGCACATAGTGTTCAAGACTGACCATATGCCTGATCACATAATTTACATTTAGTTTGATCATCATCTGTGTGTCTCCCAAACTGCCAGAAGTACTTGTAGCCAAGCCTAAGCCTGGCCACTACAACATCAGTCAGTCTGTTCAGTATGTATGAAACTCATTGAAAAATGGTGTTATCACAAGTGTCAGATAACTCATTCATTCAGAGACTCACCGGTAAGGACCCACTAGGGGCGAGGTGGAAGTGGGGACAGACGAAGAATAGCCGGTGAGAGGAAGAACTGCAGAAGAAGACAAAGAGTCAGGACTAAACCCAACCGTTTGTGGGGTAAAACCCTGTGTATTCAGATAACTGATGACAGTCTGTGACATTTGATAAATTGCACTGCTGCAGGGAACCCTCGCTTGTGTCATGTTTATTATTATGAAATACGTACTCACCTAATTGTGGTTGCAGGGGTCGAGACTCAGCTCCTGGCCCCTTTTCTTCGCTGTCCGCTACTGGGTCTCTGCTCTCCCTGCTCCATGAGCTTTATCATACCTTGTCTTAAAACTATGTATGGTTCCCGCCTCCACTATATCGTTCGGTAGACTATTCCACTTCCTGACTACTCTATGGCTGAAGAAGTGCTTCCTAACATCCCTTTGACTCATCTGAGTCTTCAGCTTCCAGTTGTGCCCCCTTGTTTCTGTGTTCCCTCTCTGGAACATCCTGTCACTATCTACCTTGTCGATTCCCCGCAGTATTTTGTATGTCGTTATCATGTCTCCTCTAACCCTTCTATCCTCCAGTGTTGTTAGTCCTATTTCCCTCAACCTTTCTTCATAGGACAGTCCCCTGAGTTGTGGAACTAGTCTTGTCGCAAACCTTTGCACTTTCTCTAATTTCTTGACGTGCTTGACCAGGTGTGGGTTCCAGACTGGAGCTGCATACTCTAGTATGGGCCTGACGTACACGGTGTACAGTGTCTTGAACGATTCCTTGTTATGACATTTAAGTGCCCCAAAGCGATTATTATTATATATTAATTATTATTATTATTATTATTATTATTATTATTATTATTATTATTATTATTATTATTTTATTATTATTATTATTATTATTATTATTATTATTATTATTATTATTATTATTATTATTATTATTTTATTATTATTATTATTATTATTATTATTATTATTATTATTATTAATAATATTATTATTATTATTATTATTTCCATCGACATACCTTGTTCACTGAGTTTAATAATTTCTTAAGCTGACAGAATGTCAACACACAGAAGAACACACCAGCTAACTCCTTGTACCGCTTACATTTTCCTCTTCCAAGTGCTGCTGAACATTTATTGTGCACTCCATAGCACAAGATAGAGTTATAAATGCAGTAGCACTTGGAAGAGGAAAAAAAAATAAGAGGAAAATGGAAGAAGTACAAAAGAAGTTCACAGTAAAGGGATTAGCTGGTGTGTTCGTCTGTGTGTTGACATTCTGTGTCTCTCGTGGCAGCTTAAGAAATGATTCAACTCAGTGAACAAGGTATGTTGATGGTGATAATAATAATAATAATAATAATTATAATGCTAATTATTATTATTATTAATAATTACTAAAGATAAAGATTTATTTCTTGTAATAATAACAATCGCTCTGGAGTGCTTTAAATGTGAGCTACCAAACCTATACGAAATACTTATGCCATTTAAAGTGCCCCAGAGTGATTATTTATATTTTATTAATTATATTTTATTATTATTAAATATTAATCATTATCACCATCGACATATCTTGCTCACTGAGTTTAGTCCTTTCTAAATTAAGCTGTCATGAGAGAGACCGAGAATGTAAACACAGACGAACACACCAGCTAATATGAACTTCTTCTGTACTTCTTCCATTTTCCTCTCTTTCCTATACCAAGTGCTGCTGCACTTCTATCTTGTACTATGGGGTGCACAATCAGGGACAAATTTGTACAAATATGTAGTCTTGGAGACTTTAAAAGCTAGTGTACTGAGTGGCTGTAAGAAGGAGACTGAGATGCTTGACGCCGAGGCACTGGCTGCCCGTTTCCATGACCCAAGTTCTCATAAGGCATACAATACTGACTCGTCAGAGAGCCCATTGTAACTCCGAATTGTCGGTAAATGAGTACGTCGGAAAGTGAGGAGAGGCTGTATGTATGTATGTATGAATGTGTATACATACATTCATACATACAATGGAAGAAATAAATGGGGAGTATCTGAGAGAGTTAGAGCTAAGGAAGGGGTAGCAATAAAATTGAACGACCAGTTAAGGAAGGAGAAGAGGGAATATAAATGTGTAAATTCAAGGATTTTGTGGATTAAAATAAGGGTCGGATGCGAAAAGTGGGTCATAATAAGCGTGTATACACCTGGAGAAGAGAGGAGAGTAGAGGAGAGAGAGAGATTTTGGGAGATGTTAAGCGAATGTATAGGAACTTTTGAACCAAGTGAGAGAGTAATTGTGGTAGGGGACCTAAATGCTAAAGTAGGAGAAACATTTAGAGAGGGTGTGGTAGGTAAGTTTGGGGTGCCAGGTGTAAATGATAATGGGAGCCCTTTGATTGAACTTTGTATAGAAAGGGGTTTAGTTATGGGTAATACATATTTTAAGAAAAAGAGGATAAATAAGTATACATGATATGATGTAGGGCGTAATGACAGTAGTTTGTTGGACTACGTATTGGTAGATAAAAGACTGTTGAGTAGACTTCAGGATGTACATGTTTATAGAGGGGCCACAGATATATCAGATCACTTTTTAGTTGTATCTACAGTGGGAGTAAAAGGTAGATGGGATACAAGGAAAATAGAAGCAGTAAGAGAGAGGTGAAGGTTTATAAACTAAAAGAGGAGGCAGTTAGGGTAAGACATAAACAACTATTGGAGGATAGATGGGCAAGTGAGAGTGTAGGCAATTGGGTCGAAGATGTATGGCGTAGGTTAAAGAATGTAGTGTTAGAGTGTTCAGCAGAAATTTGTGGTTACAGGAAGGTTGGTGTTATTATTTAATAAATGTATGGAAGAGGGTAAGGTACCTAGGGATTGGCAGAGAGCGTGTATTGCTCCTTTGTATAAAGGCAAAAGGGACAAAAGAGAGTGCAAAAATTATAGGGGAATAAGTCTGTTGAGTATACCTGGTAAAGTGTATGGTAGAGTTATTATTGAAAGAATTAAGAGTAAGACAGAGAGCAGGATAGCAGATGAACAAGGGGGCTTTAGGAAAGGTATGGGATGTGTAGATCAAGTGTTTACAGTGAAACATATAGGTGAACAGTATTTGGATAAGGGTAAAGAGGTTTTTGTGGCATTTATGGATTTGGAAAAGGCGTATGATAGGGTGGATAGGGGGGCAATGTGGCAGATGTTGCAAGTGTATGGAATAGGAGGTAGGTTACTGAAAGCAGTGAAGAGCTTTTATGAGGATAGTGAGGCTCAGGTTAGAGTGTGTAGGAGAGAGGGAGATTATTTCCCAGTAAAAGTAGGCCTTAGACAAGGATGTGTGATGTCACCATGGTTGTTCAATATATTTATAGATGGAGTTGTAAGAGAAGTGAATGCGAGGGTCTTGGCAAGAGGTGTGGGGTTAAGAGATAAAGAATCAAATACAAAGTGGGAGTTGTCACAGTTGCTTTTTGCTGCTGACACTGTACTTTTGGGAGATTCTCAAGAGAAGTTGCAGAGGTTGGTGGATAAATTTGGTAGGGTATGTAAATGAAGAAAATTGAAAGTGAATATAGGAAAGAGTAAGGTGATGAGGATAACAAAAAGATTAGGTGATGACAGATTGGATATCAGATTGGAGGGAGAGAGTATGGAGGAGGTGAATGTATTCAGATATTTGGTAGTGGACATGTCAGCAGATGGGTCTATGAAGGATGAATTGAATCATAGAATTGATGAGGTGAGTGGTGCACTTCGGAGTCTGTGGAGACAAAGAACTTTGTCCATGGAAGTAAAGAGGGGAATGTATGAGAGTATAGTTATACCAACACTCTTATATGGGTGTGAAGCATGGGTGATGAATGTTGCAACGAGGAGAAGGCTGGAGGCAGTGGAGATGTCATGTCTAAGGTCAATGTGTGGTGTGAATATAATGCAGAGAATTCGGAGTTTGGAAATTAGGAGGAGGTGTGGGATTATCAAAACTATTATCCAGAGAGCTGAGGAGGGGTTGTTGAGGTGGTTCGAACATGTAGAGAGAATGGAACGAAACAGAATGACTTCGATAGTGTATAAATCTGTAGTTGAGGGAAGGCGGGGTAGGGGTCGGCCTAGGAAAGGTTGGAGGGAGGGGGTAAAAGAGGTTTTGTGTGCGAGGGGCTTGGATTTCCAGCAAGCATGTGTGAGCGTATTTGATAGGTGTGAATGGAGACAAATGGTTTTTAATACTTGAAAGTGTTATTGGAGTGTGAGCAAAGTAACATTTATGAAGGGATTCAGGGAAACCGGCAGGCCGGACTTGAGTCCTGGAGATGGGAAGTACAGTGTCTGCACTCTGAAGGAGAGGTGTTAATGTTGCAGTTTTATAAGTGTAGTGTAAAGCACCCTTCTGGCAAGACAGTGATGGAGTGAATGATGATGCTGGACTGACAGTGCTAACCAGACTCTCCCATGGAGAGTGTTAACCAGACTCTCCCATATACACTACTGGAGAGTGTTAACCAGACTCTCCCATGGAGAGTGTATACCAGAACTCCAACTGGAGAGTGTAAACTCTCCCAGATACACCACTGGAGTGTTCGAAACAGACCTTGAAAGTGACTCTTCGTGCTGGTGACGGCCCTAGACTCTCATAGACTGGCTTGAGAGTGTATTCCTGACTTTGGAATTGCTGGTGATGGAGACTTTCACGATGTGTGGTTTGAGAGTATTCACCAGACTACCTCACGGCGTACATGATTGGTGGACTCCCGTGGACTGAGACTTCTAACACAGGGATTTGTGCGTCTCTCATCAGGAACACCGACGTGGACGTCAGGGTGTGTAGTACCTGATGAGCTTTGTGAAATGCGACGGACAGAAGTAAGGAAAGTCTGGGTGTGTTATACCTGGTAGGCATGTCAGGTGACATGAACTAGCCAGGGTGTGTTGTACCCTGTGAGCCTTATTGTGAAAAGTCAGTGTGAACCCGGTGTTTGTCAGGTGGCACGACACAAGTTGGATAGTCTTGTGATTTTGTGAAGGTGTCGAATGACGCAGTGTAAAGGTTTTAGAGATTGTGTTCATGATACAGGGGGCGTGCCATGTGGCACAGAGAAGGTGTCGTCTGACACAGCGATGGTGTCTTATGGCACAGAGAGAAGGGTGTCGTGTGACACAGTAGAGAAGGTGTGTCGGGTGACACTGAGGGTGTTGTAATCATGTCCCCCCTCCTATCTCTCCTGTCCTCCAGTGTCGTCAGGTCGATTTCCCTTAACCTCTCCTCGTAAGACATACCCCTTAGCTCCGTGACTAGTCTTGTTGCAAACCTTTGCACTTTCTCTAGCTTCTTTACGTGCTTGGCTAGATGTGGGTACCAAACTGGTGCTGCATACTCTAGTATAGGCCTAACGTACACAGTGTACAGGGTCCTGAACGATTCTTTATTAAGATGTCGGAATGCTGTTCTTAGGTTTGCTAGGCGCCCGAATGCTGCAGCAATTATTTGGTTGATGTGCGCCTCAGGAGATGTGCCTGGTGTTATACTCACCCCAAGATCTTTTTCCTTGATTGAGGTTTGTAGTCTCTGGCCTCCTAAACTGTACTCCGTCTGCGGTCTGCTTTGCCCTTCCCCAATCTTCATGACTTTGCACTTGGTGGGGTTGAACTCCAGAAGCCAATTGCTGGACCAGGCTTGCAGCCTGTCTAGATCCCTTTGTAGTTCTGCCTGGTCCTCGTCCGATTTAATTCTTCTCATCAACTTCACATCATCTGCAAACAGAGACACTTCTGAGTCTATTCCTTCCGTCATGTTCACAAATACCAGAAACAGCACCGGTCCTAGGACTGACCCCTGTGGAACCCCACTCGTCACCGGCGCCCACTCTGACACCTCGCCACGTACCATGACTCGCTGTTGTCTTCCTGACAGGAATCCCCTGATCCATTGTAGTGCCTTCCCTGTTATCCCTGCCTGGTCCTCCAGCTTCTGCACTAATCTCTTGTGTGGGACTGTGTCAAACGCCTTCTTACAGTCCTAGAATATGCAATCTACCCACCTCTCTCTCTCTCTCTCTCTCTTGTCTTACTGCTGTCACCCTCTTATTAGGTAACCACCACAGTGCAATGGTACCTGCCAGTGTTGCTCTTACTAGGTAACTTCCACAGTGCAATGGTACCTGCCAGTGTTGTTCTTATTAGGTAACTACCACAGTGCAATGGTACCTGTCAGTGTTGCTGTTATTAGGCAACTACCACAGTGGAATGGTACTTGACAGTGTTGCTGTTATTAGGTAACTTCCACAGTGTTATTGTACCTCCCAGTGTTGCTCGGTATCTTCCACAGCGCAATGGTACCTGTCAGTGTTGCTTTTATTAGGTAACCACCACAGTGCAATGGTTCCTGCCAGTGTTGCTCTTATTAGGTAACTTACACAGTGCAATGGTACCTGCCAGTGTTGCTCTTATTAGGTAACTTCAACAGTGCAATGGTACCTGCCAGTATTGTTCTTATAAAGTAACTACCAACGTAAACTTATAAGGTAAATTCCTCCAGAGGTTGGAATTAATCTAACAAAAAATAGTACATACTGAGCCAAAAAAAAAAAAGCTAAACAGTTTACAATAACACAGCCGAGTCAAACTCCCAGAGGGGAACTATGGGTATAGTGTGACGTGTGCAAAAAAAATAATAATAAAATAAATTAGAACAAATTTGTCAGTGGAAAGAAAGTCTCCCTGATAATATAGTGTCATACACAGTGGTATAGTGTATACCACAGTGGTACCGTAGTGTATAGATAAGATACCATAATAAATGCAATGGTGAAAATTAAGACGGAAGTGTTAGGCCAAAATAGATAGATAACTCGTGTTGTAAACAGTTGCCAGCAGTCGCCAGGATCCTACCATGCAGGTCAGCTAGTATTAATAATCTTCCTAAACCTGCACGTGTACCTGACGAACAGTCTAGTGGTACTATTGAGTAAAAAAATCCTATTGAATTACGGAAAGGTCCACAATCTTGAGAAAATATGAAAAGTGTACAGTTTTGTGGAAGTACGATAAACAGTGGAGAGTTGTCAGTGAACGCTGGATACAACTACATAAATAAGACCATCACCAGAAACCTTTTCACCAGTGTTGCCATAGCTAATAACAGTAAAAAAAAATAGTACGTAGTGTGGTGGAGTGACGAAAATTAGAAAATTCTTCTTTTATTGAAATACGAGAAGTATACAGTTACTTGTAGAAAAAAATAAAACCTGTAGTTGGCAGCGGTCGCAATATACACAACGGATATTAAATAGTCTTATAATAATCTTTCTTCACCAGTCGCCCTACCATAGCCAACATTAGTGAAAAAAATAGATTTTGATGTGGTGGTAAAAAAAAATCTAGATAAGTTAAATTCAGGGATTTAAGTGCCCAAAATCTCAGGCTGTAAAAACGGGGGCTACCAGCCGTTCGTCATAGTAGGAGCTGCCAGAAGTCACCGGTTTCTCCAACACGCAGTTATACCTTTTGTATAAAATTGAACACATATTACCAGAAACAGAGCACTCTGGACAGTTTTTTTGTGCGACAGGGGTCAAGTGACTCTCAAGCTGGTCCTAGTGGCATTAAAAGACAAAGGGAAGTAACCCCAGAGAGAGACTTGTTACCTGAAGTCCTTATGGAGGGGGATTCCCCTTCCAAACAATGAGTGCTCCCTCCCCCTCTCCTCCTCCCTATCTAACAGATGCCAGCAAGTCTCTTCAATAAAGGTAAGTAAATGTTATTTTAAATATTTATTTAAATGTTTAATTATAAATTTATTACTTTATTGTTTTCTGTATGAAAAACTATAGTTATTCTTTAAAAAATGCATATTTGTGAATATTTTTGGGTGTCTGGAATGGATTAATTGTATTTCAATTATTTCTTATGGGAAATATTGCTTCGACTTTCAACTGCTTCGAGTTGAGGCCTAGCTCTTGGAACGAATTACGGCCGAAACTCGGGGTTCCACTGAATATTGAACATCCATGGTGACATCATACATCCCTGTGTATGGCCTACTTTTACTTGGAAATAATCCCCCTCTCTCTTATATACTCCAACCTAAGCCTCACTATCCTCGTAAAAACTTTTCACTGCTTTCAATAGCCTACCTCCTATTCCAGACATTTACAACATCTGCCACATTGCCCCCTATCCACCCTATCATATGCCTCTTCCAAATTCATAAATGCCACAAAAATCTCTTTACCCTTAACTAAATAGTGTTCACCTATAAGTTTCACTGTAAACATTTGGTCTGCACACCCCCTACCTTTCCTAAAGCCTCCTTGTTCATGTGCTATCCTACTCTCCATCTTACTCTTAATTCTTTCAATAATAACTCTACCATACACTTTACCAGGTATACTAAACAGGCTTATTCCCCATTATTTTTTGCACTCTCATTTGTCCCCTATGCCTCTATACAAAGGAACTATGTATGCTCTCTGCCAATCCCTAGGTACCTTACCTTCTTCCATACATTTATTAAATAAAAGCACTAACCACTCTAAAACTATATCCCCACCTACTTTCACTAACATATCCTAACAGCTAAATATGATAAAACTATATATTTATATTCTCTGTCCCAAGCATATGGAAAACAATACATTCTTATTCTCATTACAGTAGGGCCCCACTTCACGGCATTCTGCTAATACGGACATTTCAAATTATGACCAAAACTCGCTATACGGCTCCCCTACCTGACTTTCTAATACGAGTTTAATCCGTTCCATGATCTTGTTCGCATCTCGATTTGCTCGTTTGTTGAATCAATTTTCCTAATTTAAATTAATTGAAATTGAATTAATCCATTCCAGTGAAATTCCAAGCATGACAAAATACTTCAATATTTCCCTAATATCAACTACGTATATGGCTTATTTATCTATCACAATTCATCTAATATGACATAATAAATTATATTAATAACATAGAAACATGATATATACACTAGAATGAATGAAATATTACGTATGTGAGTAGTGGTAGTGGAGGCGATGGTACAGCGGCCATTGTTGTTGCTGCTCCTGACTACATACCTTCCCATGCTTTTATAACAGAAAATGGAGTGTTTGTAAGGTAAACTCCATTAGATCACTGTGTATGAGACTGGCCAGGTGGACACGTATTGGACGGTGACGTCATTTGTTTACTCTTGAACATCACCAAAGAATCGAACATTTCCACTACCCTGAGCTCAATTTCAAGGTACTTTTCTTTGTGAAAGCAATCAAAATCATATCTATTTCTGTAATATATCTTTTATTCTATCAAATGAGACCAAAAAAGTGAGAATACATACAACCATAAAACACACACGAAAATATACCGCTAAGTGGTGGCTAATGCCTGAGAAGTGAACTCAGTTATTTATGGTCCGATTTCTTTCAATTTTGGTGTATGTTAAGAAGAATCTTTCCATCATACATTGCCCAAGTTTCAATAAGATAGTCCAACAAACAAATGAGATCCAATTCCCCAGATCAAGAGCAAGAGCCCCTCACCAGCATCAAGGCCTACTTACATCTTGTACCTGCATGTACTGGCATGCAGGTACACATTAAAATCACTAAGAGTGTCTTATTAGTCTTGAGGGCGCCATATTAATAATAATAATAATAACAATAATATGGAATAATATTAATAATAATAATAATATATACGTTCGCTCGAACGGGGCTCCGAATATTTTGAAAAAAAAAAATAGTTTGTTTTTATAGAAATAAAGAGTGCAATTTTCTAAGTGTTATAAGGTAAACCAAAAAAAATAGGGTCAGTACTTACCGAGATATGAGGCAGCGAAGTTGGCACTGGATGATCATCTGACGGCAACAGCGAGTCCTGAAGTGTTGCCGATATTCCTTTTTTCTCGTTTTTATATTATTTTATAGAATTTTTATGTTCTGATAATTACAATTTATATTAGTTCTTGTCATTTTATAACCAATCTTTGTTCTGACACTAATATTAGGTACTGAAATTGTACTCAAATTGTCACAAACACACTGACAGGTGGACATTTACACCCACATGGTCATTTACTATTGTCTAGGGATATACACAAAGTATTTATAGGTCCCAACGCGAGGGTGCAGTTATAAGATAAGATAAGTGGTGACATTTGATTAGCGTCGGTCCAGCTTTATTTGTTTTCACTAACACAAACATGTCTGTCTCTCAAGCTCTCTGTCTATCTGTCTGTCTGTCTAGCTTTCTATCTGTCCATCTAACTCTCCATCTGTCTGTCTATCTAGGTCTCTGTTTATCTCTGTCTCTGCTTGTCTATCTCTCTGTCTGCTTGTCTCTATTTCTGTCTCTCTCCTTGTCTCTCTTTCTGTCTCATAGAGAGCCACTCGTGAACCAACAGGTATTACACACGACTGCGTCGTCATGTCTGGTTCCTGAGCAGGTATAAATACGTATTTGCCAGTCATGTTAACGCATTATATCTACAAGCAGAGTATAACATTTTGTCTGGATTTTTTTGGGTTATCCTAGGTAATTTACACTATGTATAACTGTATTTATGTGTACCTGTGAGACATAGACATAGTTACAGACAGACAGATTGAGCCAGCCAGCCAGCAGCCAGCCAGCCAGCCAGCCAGCCAGCCAGCCAGCCAGCCAGCTGGCCAGCCAGTCAGCCACCCAGCAAGTGTAAATACGTATTTGCCAGTCATGTTTACGCATTATATCTACAAGCAGAGTATAGGACGTTGTCTGGATTTTTTGGGTTATCCTAGGTAATTTACACTATGTATATTTGTATTTATGTGTACCTGTGAGATAGAGATAGACAGAGACAGATAGACAGAGACAGATAGACAGATATAGACAGAGACAGATAGACAGAGATAGACAGAGATAGACAGAGACAGATAGACAGAGATAGACAGAGACAGATAGACAGAGATAGACAGAGACAGATAGACAGAGACAGATAGACAGAGACAGATAGACAGAGACAGAAAGACAGATAGACAGAGACAGACAGATGGACAGAGACAGACAGACAGAGACAGACAGATAGACAGAGACAGACAGATAGACAGAGACAGACAGATAGACAGAGACAGACAGATAGACAGAGACAGACAGACAGACATAGTTACAGACAGACAGATACAGCCAGCCAGCAAGCCAGCAGCCGGATAGCCAGTTGGCCAGCCAGCCTGCCGAACACGTATTACACATTCAAGAATTGTTTCTCTTTACTTAGGGCATATGTTATAAGACATTCTGAAAGGGTGTTGCACAAATGTTGCACAAATGTTGCACATGGGTTATTATCGAGGTTATTGATATTTCCTCGACAACTTATGGCCACATCCACCTCAAAGCCTCTTAAAATGGGAATGTTAATACTACATGACCTCAGTGACTCCCAGGTGTTTGCCGCAGTTTGCTCTAGCTGGCATTCAATTGAACTGGTGCTCCCACAAGGTACTAAGTGGTCCCAGATTTTTTTAATACTGCACACACCAAGGGCTAAGACCCATTCTATGCTGACCAGGCATCTTAGGCCAATTTTGCCAAATTTGAAGGCAGGAAAAATAAAACGTATATATATGTTTGGAGCGCTAGCGGTACTAACGTATATATACGTTTGGACTGTTTAAGGGTTATATGTAATCGTGGTTGTATACAAGCCTCCGGATGCAATGTCTAAACAATTCCAGGAACAGCTTCTAAAAATTGACCACTGTCTGGAAAGCCTTCCAGCTCCTGCCCCCAACATCTTGCTCTTAGGGGATTTCAACCTAAGGCAACTAAAATGGAGGAATATTGCAAACAATGTGGTAGCCGAGATAACACCAGGAGGCAACTCAGATGAAAACTCGCGCACACACGAGCTTTTAAATCCCTGCACCAAATTTACCTTAAACCAGAAATATAATAGAGGTCCAGACATGTATGCAGGGGGCCCCAGACTGACAAAATGTGATCAGTCGCAATGGAGCCTTCACCAAATTCAACTTCAATAGGCATCACGGATCCTAACCTATGTGTAGAACAAATTAACTCTGTGGCACTTGAGGTTTGCTCAAGGCAAATTCCCTTAAGGAAAAGGAGGAGAAGATGTAAACTAGAAAGGCGCTCCCTATACAGGCGAAGGCAAAGAATAACAGAGCGGCTACAAGAGGCCAATATATCTGAAATTCGTAGGGAGACACTGGCCAGAGAAATAGCAAACATCGAATTAAAACTAAAGGAATCTTACAGGAATCAAGAAATGCAGGAAGAACTAAAAGTCCTAAAACAAATTGAAAGAATCCCAAAGTATTTTCTTTTCTTATGCCAAATCAAATTCAAGAACAACATCCAGTATTGGGCCCCTACTTAAACGGGATGGGTCCTACACAGATGACAGCAAGGAAATGAGTGAGCTACTAAAGTCCCAGTATGACTCAGTTTTTAGGGAGCCGCTAACCAGACTGAAAGTCGAAGACCTAAATAATTTTTTTATTAGAGTGCCACAGAACTTGATAGACGCAAACCTATCTGACATTATCCTGACGCCAAATGACTTCGAAAAGGCAATAAATGACATGCCCATGCACTCCGCTCCAGGCCCAGACTCATGGAACTCCGTGTTCATCAAGAACTGCAAGAAGCCCCTATCACATGCTTTTAACATCCTATGGAGAGGGAGCATAGACACTGGGATCGTCCCGCAGTTACTAAAAACAACAGACATAGCCCCACTCCACAAAGGGGGCAGTAAAGCATTGACAAAGAACTACAGACCAATAGCGCTAACATCCCATATCATAAAAATCTTTGAAAGAGTTCTAAGAAGCAAGATCACCACTCATCTAGATACCTATAAATTACACAACCCAGGGCAGCATGGGTTTAGAGCAGGTCGCTCCCGTCTGTCCCAACTACTCAACCACTACGACGAGGTCCTGGATGCTGTAGAAGACAAACAGAATGCAGATGTTATATACAAATACTTTACAAAAGCCTTTGACAAGTGTGACCATGGTGTAATAGCACACAAAATGCATGATAAAGGAATAATAGGAAAAGTTGGCGGATGGATCTATTATTTCCTAACAAATAGAACACAAAGAGTAGTAGTCAACAGAGTAAAGTCTGAGGCAGCTACTGTGAAAAGCTCTGTTCCACAAGGCACAGTACTCGCTCCCATCTTGTTCCTCATCCTCATATCGGACATAGACAGGGATATAAACCACAGTGCCGTGTCTTCCTTTGCAGATGACACCCGAATCTGCATGATAGTGTCCACCGTTGAAGACACTGCAAGACTCCAAGCAGACATCAACCAAATCTTTAAATGAGCTGCAGAAAACAATATGAAGTTCAATGATGAGAAATTTCAATTACTCCGATATGGAAAACGGGAGGAAATTAAAATTTCATCTGAGTACAAAACAAATTCCAACCACACAATAGAGCGAAAAACTAATGTCAAAGACCTGGGAGTGATCATGTTAGACGATCTCACCTTCAAGGACCATAACATTGTACAAATCGCATCTGCTAGAAAAATGACAGGATGGATAATGAGAACCTTCAAAACCAGGGATGCCAAGCCCATGACGACACTTTTCAGGTCGCTTGTTCTATTTAGGCTGGTAGGCTGGAATATTGCTGCACACTAACTGCACCTTTCAAGGCAGGTGAAATTGCTGACCTAGAAAATGTGCAGAGAACCTTCACTGCACGCATTACTGCGATAAACCACCACAATAACTGGGAATGCTTGAAGTTCCTAAACCTGTACTGTAATCCTAGAGGGATTAGTACTAAACTTTCACACGAGAGTCACTCCCTACAAAAGCAAAAGACTCGGCAGACGATTCAACATCCCCCCAAAGAAAGGCAGTGATGCCACTAGCAAGTTGAGAGACAACACAATAAGTGTCCGGGGCCCA
This sequence comes from Cherax destructor, assembly GCA_009830355.1. Classification (NCBI taxonomy): domain Eukaryota; kingdom Metazoa; phylum Arthropoda; class Malacostraca; order Decapoda; family Parastacidae; genus Cherax; species Cherax destructor. Next base: position 16,363 of record WNWK01017019.1, read on the forward strand.
AGACTGTTTAACTTCCTTCCAGAATACATAAGGGGGATTACCAATATACCCCTAGGTGTCTTCAAGCAGGCACTGGACAGGCACCTAAAGGGACCAGTCCGGCAAATTGATCATGTTTCTTTATTTTTCGTCCGATTTTTTTTATTTTTGGTGTACGTTTAGAGGCATATACGTTACAAGTAATGACAAAGTTTCAATAAGATTGGCCAACAAACAACTGAGAAAAAAAATATTTAGTGATTTTGACAAATGGCACCATGTTTTGCACACATTGGCACTATAAGTGGCTCTTCCGACATTCCCCACTGTTAGAATACGTCTAAAACTAATGTTGGCTGAATGCAATTAATCTAATATACCTTATTTTTGTTCTAAAAAAAAATAAATTTGGTACGCTTTTTTGGCAGTCCCCAAAATATCTGCCTTTTACCCCCCACAAAATCAAAAATATTTGAGATATTCCAAAAATTAGTTCAGCCAAATTTAAAACACACTTTGTTTTATATTGTCTGTGAAAATCATTTCAATCCAATCATTATTAATGGTAAAAGTTCAAAGCAATAGGCGAAAATCTTGCTTTCGAGATATTTGGGTAAATGCGCGGACTAGCAAATTACGCAAGAAAATACAAAAAAAATTCACGAAAATCGCACTATTTTGAGCTTCTCTTTGCAATGTAAGTGATTTCTTATTGTTTCCCGTGTATGAAACACCGTTTTCTTTAGTTCTACCAGAGGTAACATAGAAAACTCTTCTCTTATAGTCGGTAACATTTCTTCAAAGCCACCACCACCTTCCAGTATAAACTATACAAATAATATTATTTTGGCCTTCTTTTTTATTAGTTTTTCTTTTTATCTTATGCATAATATCATTAATGAATAAATGATATAAGCAGAAAAAGGTATTAGCAATAATAGCGTCAGTATAAAATATTTTATGAGCGGCGGTCAGACTGACGTTTTTGATAAAATCGATAAATGGTGTGGTGCATCATCATGGAAGCTCCGCCCACCTCTGATATAAGCCCCTCCTACACTGTAATGATGTTAAGTGGTAAATTTAGTGTATTATGAAGAAAAATAGACAGAAAATTAAAAAACAATCAAAAAAATATAAAAATTCACCTCGCAGTTATGCATATATTTACCAGGCGGGTCGCCACCAGACATGTTTCAAGTAGCTATAATTTGGTTTAGAAACATCGTATTATGATGGGGTTTTCACCAAAATGTTGCCAAATACCTATACTATTTTTCTGTAAACAAAACCCAATTTCATATTTTTTCGAATAATTCTCATGACGCGCGAAAATTTGCCGGACTGACCAGCCGGGCTGTGGTTCGTACGTCGGACTGCGTGTGACCAGCAGTAACAGCCTGGTTGATCAGGCTCTGATCCACCATGAGGCCTGGTCACAGACCGGGCCGCGGGGGCGTTGACCCCCGGAACTCTCTCCAGGCAATATGTTAATATAAACGTTTTCATTAATCCATATATGATATTTTTTTCCAACTGTTATAATAAACACGCTATGTAACATATAAACACGATAAATACACCCCACAGTAGAATATATTAACATAATTATGAGCTGTTAGGTGTAGATGAACGTGTATTAACCAAAACCAGATGTATTCGTCTGCTTGTTTACATTCTCTGCATCTCTCCTTATAATAATAATAATAATAATACTTTATTGAGACATGGTACAATGATACATGGTAGACAAGAAATAAAGTTATTAATGAGATGTACATACCAAAAGCCCCTAATATGCTGTGCATTTACTTGTTCTCTCTCTCTCGTTTATTCATTTTACCTCATTTAGTCACCTCTCACCCTACATTAAGACAACAAATATTTATGGTAAGTAATGAGTGTACTGTATATTCATTTTATCATAGTATATTACGTGTGGGTGGGGTGGCCTGGCATGGCTGGCTACCATACCAGTCACACTTGACTTCCTTCAAATAAATACAGGTACCATCCGACTTACGACTGAGCTTGATTCCGACCAACTGGTCGTAAGTCAAACCTTAGAATATTGTCTAACCTTAGAATATTGTGGAGGTACTGGGTAGTAGTAGTAGTGGTGGAAAAGTCAGCTGGCACATGAGCTATGGCTTGGGTAGCTTAAAAAATAGGTTAGGCAAATGTATATGGATGGATTTGAGAATGCATGTTTCAGTGTCCCTTATAGAAAAGGTAGCTTGTCATTAATAAAAACATAACCTTACGAACATAAGAACATAAGAAAGGAGGTCGTGCCCAACCCTTGGGCACGACCTACTTCCACATTGGACAAATGTCGGTATTGTATACCACTCTTGTACAAATGTGACACCACCTACGACTTCTGCAACTCTCCTGCCTACGGTATATAAGCTGCTTCCTAGCACTTATGCTGTATTCTGATCAAGATTGATCGACTGATAACATCGACTCAAGGTTGAGGGACTGACCACTTCAAACTCCTCCTGTTCTTCACGATTTTTCTTTGTATGGACTGATGAAGCCACTGTGTGGCGAAACGTTTCCTCAATAAAGATACCCAAGTGTTGCATATGTGTCTAATTTACCAACTCGTCGGTTCTCTGAACCATTCATCTACATCCTGTCTGACACAGCAACATCTTAGGATCTTGATACAAAGGGATTCTTCAACATTTGTCCAAACCTTTGGACAAGGACTTACTTCGACTAGTGGATGATACCACTATGACCCCGCCTCCTCCTGCTTCATCTCACCTGTCTACAGTATATAAGCAACTTCTATTTGCCTTATATTGTATTTACTTCAAGATTGATGGACTGAACACATCGACTCCAGGCCGAGGGACTGATTACCTCAAACTCCTCCTTTTATTACTACTTTCTTCTTTGTATTGGACTGATGAAGCCACTGTGTGGCGAAACGTTTCCTCAATAAAGATACCCAAGTGTTGCATATGTGTCTAATTTAACATACCCAAGTGTTGCATATGTCTAATTTATCAACTTGTTGGTTCTCTGAACCATTATATCACATCCTGTCTGACACAGCAACATATATTTACCAGTATCCTATCAAGATTTACACGGATCATCTGCCGTTATTATCCCTTTTTGCAAACAAGAATCTCTCTGGGAAACATGCTCGGTGGTCTCTCACCTTTAACGACTACAATCCCGAAATCTGCTATGTACCGGGTAAGCAAAATGTCGTGGCTGACGCCTTGTCGAGGCATATAGCATTTGTCAGTGCAGACAACTCGTTCTCCGTCGAGGACCTAGAGAGAGCCCAACGGCAGGACCCGGTGTGGTCACCAGTCCTTCGATTCCTAACCAAGGAGGACGTTGGCCCGCGGGTCAAGTCGCCCGTTCCGCTGACAGACTTAGTGGTCAATCAAGGAGTACTGTGTCGTGTAGCTCGACTAGTGGACCCCGGCAGAACCGTACACCAACTGGTGATACCGGAGTCCCTGGTACCCACGACTCTCAAGTTGATCCACGATGTCCCAGGCGCAGCGCACCCCGGGAAGGACCGCAGCATCAAACAGGCTAGAATGAAATATTTCTGGCCTAAGATGGCAGCGGAAATTGCCAAGTATGTACACCAGTGTGTCGTTTGCTTACAACACAAGGGTACTGTCACGGGTCCCAATCCCACCGCTGTCACCATTTATAACGATATTTTATTTGGCGTTTTGGAGGCGTGGGAATGCACTGTTAAGTCTGTCTTCTTGGCTGCTTACTTTGGGCAGTAGAATGGTAGCGTAGGTGCAGAGATACGGCCGATGACTAGACTCAGTTTATTAATGGCAAGGTGTAGGAATACACAGGGACAGAGCGTGAGGGGACCGGGAGCCAGCAAGGGTAGAGATGCTGCTTCAGTGAGGTAGGCCGTGTAAGTGAGAGAGAAGCATGGCTGACCAGCCCGACCTTGATAGGCCTATAGAGGGCAGCACCATAGTGCCGCGCAGTTTGAAACAGCCTCTGGGTAGGCTGTTTACATCCGCAGCCTGCACAAAGATGATGTCACTTTGACTGCTAGCCCCCTCACTGCAGTATGGTGTATGTTGTTACGACCTCCAGATGTTTCACCGAGTCGTCCCTGTCATGACTCACTCCACACTCGCCAGCAGTGACAGCTCCAGCGACAGTACCAGTCGAGGAATGTCCTCCTGAGTCGCTTGCCAGTTATGTCCTGTTGCGACTACTGACGACGCCTCACTCGAGGGCACCAGCAGTTGTGCCCCAGGTTGAGTGAACCCCTGCAGCGACTACTACGATGTCTGCTTCACCTCCTAGAGAAGACCGTACCCTGTTACGCCACAGCTCATGTCTCCCGTGTTGCAGTATGTATCCAGACGCAGGAAGGCGTGCAGTGCTGCATCGACGCTCACTGCCTTAGACCACGAAGCACACCGTTTTTTTCTTCCCTCTCTGGAGGAAGTTTTTTTTCTATGTCCATATGTTTATGTATATATGTTTTTTCTTTCGTGTTCTGTGACCTGTTCTTGCGAGAGAGAGACCCGAGTTTTTTTAATGCCATTCATGGTCGGGACGACCATGGGTAGCGTGACCGAGCGATGTAGACAGCCTGACTGTCTGCATAGACAGCCATGCTGTCTGCCAGCTGAGTTCATATTTCGTGCCATGCTAGTTTCCATAGTATTCCGCCAGAGGGCAGGCCTGGTAGGCGTACCCACGTCTACCAGACCCGCCCTGGCCCACTCTCACTTGGCGCCCAGACACTCAGACAACAGGCCTACTCCTCTCCCTCTCGCAAGGCCCATGGCCACAGACACGCAGCCTGTTACTCGCACCTTTATTACAAATAAAGTAAGAAGCCTCCGAAGCCTTATCATTTCAACCACGCCTCCAAGAACCGCCCAAAGAACACATCGTTATAAATGGTGCCAGCGGTGCCTCGCAGCTGACGTGTGTTGCCCGCGAGGGGAGGAAGAGGAATGAAGTTTGTCTTTCACTTCATCAGCCTACACAAAAAGCATCCGTCTCTCAACGAGTTATCCTGATGTCGTGTCTGCAAATCTCAGCATCCAGACACAGGTACAAGCAGGATTCAGGCCGAAATTTGTCTAATTCTCCGAGAAATGGCGTCACTGACTTCACGCCACAGCGTCCCATGCTGTTTCTCAGTCACGTGCTCAGCCTTGCCAGCATGTTCTGCTGTTGTTGTTCACTTGCCCAACCCTTTACCGGGCTGCACAGAGTACACTCTGTAAAAAAAGCATGTTTTTCGTGTATGTCTTCCTACTCTCACAGCGCATCTGGGTTCCCGTTCTCCATTTCTGACCAATCACAAGCCTTCTGTGAGTCGCTCCAGCTAAGTGGCGACGGCGTCTGCTCGCTTTCCATTGGTTGAGAGACGAAAATGTAAACACTTGTAGCTTGGCGTCGCCCAGAGCCGGATTTTTCCACTTCTGACACTCGTATGCACTATGATTATACTCTTTACAAAGTGGATAAGTACTGATTGTTGTGTCCAGTGTGTAAATAAATAGTTTAGGCATATTTTTAGATATATATAAAGTGTTTGTGAAGCATAATATGAGTGCAGCATGCAAATTGCTTCATAGCCTTTCATTGTAGAAATTAGTGATCTAGAATGATTGTTCTTACTCAGGGAATTCAGGAATATGGGACTTGAAAGTTTTATCCCTTTGCAATGTGTCAATGTTGCTCTTTGGTTCATTTTTATATTTTTTTTATGCTTACAGAATGTTTGGAAAGCAGTTCCATTTATGTTTTTGATATTGTCTATTTATATAATAAAATAGAAAAATACTTATTGGGTGTTTTATTAACAATTGCAAATTTGCAACATTCAGAATTTGACACCCTTTACCGGGTTACACCTAGTACACTCGGACTTCGAATATTGGCAATTGAACGAAATTTTTTGTTCAGAATTCCATTTATATGGCTTCATTTCCCTTACATTGAGATACTCTATCCACTCATAGGAAAAACATTTCGAAATTCACATTTTCCGAGGAGTGCCTGGTAAAGGATTTTAAGGAATGCAAAATGGAACTCTGTGAACCATTAACTAACATTTTTAATCTATCCCTTCAAACAGGTGTAGTGTCTGATATGTGGAAGATAGCCAATGTAATTCCTATTTTTAAAGCAGGGGACAAGTCGTTACCATCAAATTACCGCCCAATAAGCCTAACCTCAGTTGTTGGTAAATTACTAGTCAATTATAGCTGATATCTTAAGAAGCCATCTTGATAAGCATAATTTGATTAATGATACTCAGCATGGATTCACGAGGGGCCGTTCCTGTCTAACTAATTTATTAACCTTTTTCAGTAAAGCTTTTGAGGCTGTTGATCATGATAAAGAATTCGATATTGTTTATTTAGATTTTAGTAAGGCTTTTGATAGAGTACCGCATCAGAGACTGTTAAAGAAAGTGGCAGCTCATGGCATTGGTGAAAAGGTGTTGTCATGGATCGAGTCATGGACTCACGAACAGGAAGCTACTCCTTCGCACATATGCTGTATTCTGTTCAAGATTGATGGACTGACAACATCGACTCAAGGTTAAGGGACTGACCACTTCAAACTCCTCCTGTTCCTCATGTTTCTCCTCTGTATGGACTGATGAAGCCACTGTGTGGTGAAACGTTTCCTCAATAAAGATACCCAAGTGTTGCATATGTGTCTAATTTACCAACTCGTCAGTTCTCTGAACCATTCATCTACATACAGTTCAATGTAGATAAATTTAAAATTCTGAAGCTCGGGAGTGTCCATAACCCAAGTACTTAGAACTTAGCCATACAGTAAGTAAGTTTATTCAGGTATACACAAATACAGTTACACAGATTATCATACATAGCAGCATATTGCGAAAAGGACTTGTGGGTTATGGTAAGCAGCAACCTTAAATGAAGACAGCAATGCCTAAGCGTACGTAATAGGGCAAACAGAATAGTGGGATTTATATCAAGAAGTGTAAGCAACAGAAGTCCAGCTTAACACATCATTAGTAAGGCCTCACCTAGATTACGCAGCTCAGTTCTGGTCTCCATATTACAGAATGGATATTAATTCATTAGAAAACATTCAGTGTAGAATGACTAAATTAATACATAGCATTAGAAATCTTCCGTATGAAGAAAGATTGAAGAAACTAAAATTACATTCACTTGTAAGACGTAGAATGAGGGGAGACATGATCGAGGTATACAAGTGGAAAATGGGTATTAACAAAGGGGATATAAATAAGGTCTTGAGGATATCTCTCCAAGAGAGAACCCGCAATAATGGATTCAAATTAGATAAGTTTAGATTTAGAAAGGATATAGGAAAGTATTGGTTTGGAAATACGGTAGTTGATGAGTGGACCAGTTTGCCTAGTAGGGTTATTGAAGCAAGGACCTTGGGTAGTTTCAAATTTATAATGGATAAAATCATGAGTGAATGGGGTTGGATTTGAGTGGGACTCACACATAAGTAAATAGAATTATCAAAGCTTATTTCTTGGGTAGCATTGAAAATTGGGTTGAGCAAATATTCTGTTAGTGGGATGGATTGTGAAGGACTTGCCTAGTATGGGCCAACACGCCTGCTGCAGTGTTCCTCCTTTCTTATGTTCTTATGTAATGCTATGTATTAATTTAGTCATTCTACGCTGAATGTCTTCTAACGAATTAATATCCATTCTGTAATATGGAGACCAGAACTGAGCTGCAGTAATCTAGGTGAGGCCTTACTAATGATGTATAAAGCTGTAATATAACCGCTGACTTCTGTTGCTTACACTTCTTGATATAAATCCCAGTAATCTGTTTGCCTTATTATGTACGCTTAGGCATTGATATCTTGGTTTAAGGTTGCTGCTAACCATAACCCCCAAGTCCTTTTCGCAATCTCTATAGCTAAGTTCTTCGTTATTTAACTTATAAGTACTTGGGTTATGGACACTCCCGAGCTTCAGAACCTTGCATTTATCTACATTGAACTGCATCTGCCACGTTTGAATCAATTATCCCAATCTTCGTGTCATCAGCGAATTTGCTCATATCACTAGTAATTCCCTCATCAAGTTCATTGATATATATATTATAAACAACAATGCCACTTACAGATCCTCACTTGGATTTAACCCCATTTAAGCACACTCTCTGCTTCCTATTGGTGAGCCATGACCGATCCATGACAGCACTTTTCCCCATGCCATGAGCTGCCACTTTCTTTAACAGTCTCTGTGGTACTCTATCAAAAGCCTTCTAAAATCTAAATAAACAATATCCACCCATATCATTGATTAACAGCCTCAAAAGCTTCACTGAAGAAGGTTATAATAGATGGCAGGAAGGTCCCTCGAATTCAATCGCTGAATATCATTACTCAAATTATTTTATCCAATTCTTATAATATCGCTTAATTGACTAATAATTTGCTCAATTGAGGTCAGTATTGGCAGTAATTTAACGGTAGTGACTTGTCCCCTGTTTAAAATAGGAATTACATTATCTATTCCACATATTAGGCACTACACCTGTTTGAAGAGATAAATTAAAATTTAGTTAATTTCTACAGAGTTCCATTTTTGCATTCTTTAAAATCCTTTACGCAAAAGTTCATCAGACCCATGATTTATTTTGTTTCAGTCTGTGTACTTCTTTTAACCATTTCGCTATTGACTGTGATATTACATAATTTTCTTCAGGGTTACTATAAAAATTAATTATTGGGACATTATTAGTGTCTTTCTTGAAACCGAGAGAAAATAATTATTAAAAATCGAGCACAGATCATTCTCCTTTCGAAGATGCCCAGAGTTATTTTTTAAAGGACCAATCTTATCTCTAAGTTTTTCTATAAACCTGAAAAACTTTTTTTTAGTTTTTTAATTCCTAGCAACTTTAATTTCATAGTCCTGTTTAGCTTTTCTTATCTCCTTTTTAACGTTCCTCTTAATGTCAGTATACTGATTGATAAGATGACCCTTACCTCTTTTTATGTGCCTATAAATTTTCTTCTGCCCTAAAAGATATTTGAGCCTATTATTCATCCATTTTGACCATTTTACTTATTCAAATTTATTTATATGGGATAAATGTTCTTGGGCAGCGTATATGTGAAGAAAGCTGTCATATTGATAGCTCTCTTTTACCCCAGTCCACAGATGATAAGTATTCTTAAGCTCATTGTAATCTCCTAAGCAAAATCTGCAGTTACTTGAATTCTCTTACTACCATACATCCATTCAATGCTAAAAGAATTGATTTGTGGTCGCTTGTGCCGGTTCCTCTGTAATTTCTAAATTATTAACAAGGGTTTCCTTGTTTGCCAGAACCAGGTCAAGTAGGTTATTTCCCTGTAGTTTGTCACAAACTGCTTCAATAGCAATCCTGAACTCTTTTAAAAGTCGTTAGATTCTAAATTCCTGTCAAGAAATTCCAATCAACTGACTAAAGTTAAAGTCTTATAATTACTATGTTATCGTGCCTTTTGGCCTTAACAATTTCCTCCCAAAGTAATTCTCTTGTTCCCTATCTTAGTTGGAGGATGGTATACCACGCCTAAAATAAATTTTTCAACCTCTGAAAATTCTATCCAGACAGACACTGTATGTTATTTCAGACTTTATACCTGTTTTTTTTCAACGATTTCCAATAACAACCTTATTCTGCTTATTACTAGTTCCCCTAGAATTCATAACATTACTACACTGGGACTTCACTGTTTTCCCCCAATAACCCATACCACTAACTTTTTTTAGTTTAAACCCATAACAGCTCCCTCCACTGCAGTTGCCAGTGCCCCTACCCCAGACCTAGATAAGTGAACCCAATCCCTGGCATACATGTCATTTCTGCCATAGAAGAGGTCCCAGTTGTCAATGAATGTTACTGCATTTTCCTTCCAGTATTTGTCCAGCCAGCAATTGACACCAATTGCCCTGGACAACCATTCATTTCCAACTCCTCTCCTTAGCAAAATACCACATATGACAGGGTTCCCACCCTTCTTCCTAATTATGTCTATTGCTGACCTATAGCTGCTAGTCAGCTCCTCACTCCTATGCTTGCCAACATCGTTGCCTCCAGCACTGAGACAGATAATAGTATTGCTCCCATTACCTCTCATGATGTCGTCCAGATGGCTAACAATATACTTCATCCCAGCCCCTGGATAACACACCCTCTGCCTCCTATTCCTATCCTTAAGACAAAAGGCCCTATCCATAAACCTAATCTGACTGTCCCTAACTAAAACAATGTTCTTACCTTGACTGACTGTGTGCATGACGTTCTTGACTGTCTTAGTAGAGATGGTCTTTGCTGGGATGTCTTCACTGGCTGGCTTCACTATGACGTTAACAATTGTCTTTGTTGGAAGATCATGTGTGGTCGATTCACATTCGTCTGATAACAAGGAAAAAGAGTTGCTGGTTTTCACAGCAGTCTCCTGGACCTTCTTCAACTTCAGCTTCGTTCCTTCATATCTGACTAGCATCCATTCGTTGGTCTGATCATCGGCGACATTGTTCCGGGATAATCCTTGCATATACCCTTCAATCATTGAATTTCTCTTCTAGCTTCTGTTAATTCTGCCTTAAGTTAGAGATATAGCTGCTTGTAGTCGAGGGAAGCCATCATCCAATCTCAGGTAGCTAATAACGGAGAGCACAGTAGAAAAATCTTCACAGAGCAAAGGTGGTTCAGTCAACAGAGAGTACACTAGACATGTCCTCACTGAGCTAAGTACAGGTCACCACTGACTAAGTACAGGTCACCACTGGCTAAGTACAGGTCACCACTGACTAAGTACAGGTACAGTGAAGCTAGAGATACAGTGATTGATGGAGGAAAACAAGAGGATTCGTAGTCAAGAAGGGAACCTGGGCAGTGGCTGGACAGCATGGAATGAAGTTGTAGATCAAGAAGACAAATGGAGAGGTAGAAACGATGAAGAGACTCCTGTGGAAACTGTTGTGGAAACATGAAACTTATTCTCAGTGCTACCTGATGAATGTGAGTCAACTAATGGGAACGTCACGATGAATGACACCAAGGAAAATAAAAACATTGTTGTTGTTGTTGGGGATAGCCAGATTAGGAATATGGATAGGGCCTTCTGTTTGAAGGATAGGAGCAGGAAACAGAGAGTTTGCTTTCCTGGGGCTGGGATGGAGGATATTGTTAGCTGGCTTGACAAAATCATGAACGGTAATTGGATCAAACTTATTATCTGCCTCAGTGCTGGAGGCAATGATGTAGGCAAGCGTAGAAGTGAGGATTTAGTTAGAAGGTACAGGACAGCAATAGACATATTTAGGAAGAAGGGGGGCACTCTGTTATATGTGATATTTTGCCAAGAAGGGGTGTTTGAAATGAATGGTTGTCCAGAGCAATTGGTATTAATTGTTGGCTGGACAAACACTGTAAGGATAATTCAGTACCATTCATTGACAACTGGGACCACTTCTACGGTAGAAATGACATGTATGCCAGGGATGGGGTTCACTTATCCATGGCTGGTGTGGGTTTTCTTGTTAGCTCAGTTGAGGGTGTTGTTAAGACTTTAAACTAGGATTAGTTAGAGCTATGGGTTTAGAAATGGAAAATAATGAGTATGGATATATTGACTTAGGCTTTGATATTATGAATCTCAAAATAACAGCCATGGAGTAACACTGGGTAATGATAATTACAGAAATTGTGTAATGGCAAAGGTGAATAGGAAAAAGGTGCAGAAGAAAAAACATTTGACTATATTTTATGCTAACAGTCGAAGTGCAAGAAATAAGATTAATGAATTATGTTTGGTTGCGTGTGCTGGCAACTATGATCTCATTGCAATAACTGAAACATGGTATGATTTAAAAAGTCGGGATATGATTGCTGAGTGTAATATTTAAGGGTTTAAGTTGTTCCATGTGGATAGATATAATGGGAAGAGGGGAGGAGTTGCATTATATGAAAGAGAAAATATAAATTGTTGCATAAAAACAGGTATAAAAATAGATGGATTAGTAACAGAATTGTTTGGGTAGAGTTTGTAGGTCAAGAAAAATTAATTCCAGGTGTAATATACTGACCTCCAGGCTTGGATCACGATAGAGGGAGACTTCTTTGGGACAAAATTGTTAGGGCTTCCAAACACAATAACGTAGTCATAGTAGGGAATTTTAACTTTAGTCAAATTGACTGGACTTCTTTGACTGGTAATCTGGAGTCAAGTGACTTTATAGAAGGAAACACTTGTAAATAATCTGGAGATAGCAGAAGGGCTTGGCGCAAGTGATCACAAATCCATCACTACGAAGGGATCTGCGTTTACGATTTTTTTCTTAATAAGGTACTACATGCTCAGAGTATATACATTCCCAGAGAGAAATTAGGTCTAATAATAACAATCTCAAATGGGTTATCAAGAGGCTAAAACATCTATTAGGGAAGAAAGGGGAATTTATAGGTGCATCAAAAGAGGAAAGGTTAACCTTATTGACCAATATGTTCAGCTTAAAAGGAAGTAAAAAGGGATTAGAAAGGCTAAACGTGACTATGAAATTAGAGTTGCTAATGAATCAAAGCCTAATCCAAAAGGGTTCTTTCAAGTGTATAGGACGAAGGTGAAGGAAAAAGTAGGACCTCTGAAAATTGGGAATGGAACAGCTGATGGATAACGAACTAGAAATGTGTTCCCTATTTATCCCGTTAACTGTCCAAACGTATATCTACGTTCTGTCGTCCAGCACTCCGAATATTTAAAAAAAAAGTGTATTTTTTATAGAAATAAAGAGAACTCATTTTTCTAAGTGTTATAGGATAAAAATAAAAACTTAGGGTCAGTACTTACCGAGATATGAGGCCTCGAAGTTGGCACTTGATGATCACCTGACGGCAACATGGAGCACTGCCACTTGCAGAAATTCTACATATTTACTGTTTTTTCATTTTTTTTAATATGCTTAGTTTTTATGATATGATAATTATGTTTTATAGTAATTCACCAATATTATATACTAAATTATAATAATACTGACACAAACACACATGTACACACTGATAGGTGATTTTCTACACCTGGCTGAATCACATTCTATTATCTACAACTATATACAAGTATTTACATGTTCCACTTATGTTTCTAGAAGTCCACAATTGTATGATACTCCATGAAGCATGGATTCATACAGTGCCACTCCACACTGGTGACATATGAATCGTGTGTCCTTCCGCTGTTGGGGTCGTTTTGTGGTGGTAGCACACACAACACACTTCTGGGAATGCTTCTTCTTTGGGGTAGGTGGTATTGGTACCAGGTAGTGACAGTTAGGGATGATTCGGTCTGGCACTTTCCCCAATGGCTGTGGGTTGTGGTTGGGAGACATATCCCTGAGGGGCTGGTATAGGTGTTGTACCATACTTTCTTGCTATCTGTTTTATGACATTCAGGGAGAATTCTGCAAAACATTGTCGTTTTCCAGTCTTTATTTCGTACATATTGAATGCATTGAGCATTGCAATGTCTGCAAGGTGGAAAAACAGTTTTATATACCACTTGCGACTCCTACGCACACAGTCAACAAACCCTATCATCATGTCACATTTGTCAACTAGTCGCATATTGTTCGTATAATCAACAACAGCAGCTGGCTTTACAATACGTTCATTAGTGTCCCTGTTCACTTTGTCTGTTTGTACCATCTCGTTTCTATGGATGATTGACAGCAATGTAACGTATCGTTTGTCATGCCACATCAGTTCCATGATGTCATTGGCATGAAATGCTTGCACTGCCTCCACTGAACCTTGGCATATGTTTTCTATTTCGTTTTTTCCCGGTGTATACAATGACATCCAACACAAGACCTGTCTCACAGTCACACATAACCAAAAGTTTTACACCAAAGCGATTACGTTTGCTTGGTATATATTGCTTGAATGACAGGCGTCCCTTGAACAGAATCAAGGACTCGTCGACAACAATGTTCTTGAAGGGATAAAAGTAGGCACTGAATTTCTGCTTCAGATGTGGAGAAAATTCTCCAAAAGAGGGGGGTATCAGCCCTTTCTGACCTTAGAAAGGGCCCTGCCCTTAGGGGCCCGGCCCTTAGGAAAGGGCTAGACGACGTGCCTAGCATCCTGATCAACAACCTACTGGTCAACAGTTTAATTGACAACATATGGACGGACCCAAACAGCCAAGAGTCACGTAGTAGCTGACCAGGGTTGCAACCACTGTGAATGTAATGAGTGATAGACATTGAGATATGTTACTCTTTACCTTAGCAGGAAAGAAATATAGAAAACTGTTATTTCTATTACCAAACTTGCCTTTACAATCTTGTGCTCTAGTGATCGAAGTATTTAGAGAACACGAGCCTTTGAATTGCAAATTGTTGCAGTGGTTTGCAAGTGTTGAAATTTAGCTGACCTCAGCGACGCCGCTTGACGAAGCTGTGGGATGCAGGAGCGGGCTAGATTGACTTAAGACACTACAAGGACGGGTGCTACGGCGCGGTGTATAACATGACAAAGAGCACCCTACGGCGCGGTGTATAACAGGACAAAGAGACATTCGTGTGTGCGTTCGTCCTCCCTCAATCTCCACTAACGTCGGGAAATTGGATAAGAATTCTGTTCCAGTGTGTTTAGTGTATAAAATCGCGTATATACAGTACAGAAGTGTGCGCAGCTTCTTACTACTGCAAAAAGACTGAAATTAAAGAACGTAAAGGGACAATGAGTTTGCGTCGTCTAACAAGGCAGTGACTCTTCAGCAGCGTTCTTCAAACAAGACAGCGATATCCGGGTGTGAATTAAGGGTCCGTTACAAATACCCAGGTAAGTCTGCTTAAACCTAGATGCCACCAGCTGCGCAGTTAGGAATGCATAATTTGCTTTAGGCAGATTTATCATATACACCCGGTGACTCGTGGGCGTTCCGCCCAAAAACCGTGAGTAAACCGCCTTTCAGTCTATCAAATGACTGAAGATATGGGCATATGCTCCTTTGGGGCAATATATTATAGACTCACACCTTTTTTGTCTTACCACACAGCCCTGTGGGGAATGAGGCCATGAATGTATCCTCTGTGAAGGTGTTGGGGATGGCTTGGACATCTTGGATTCATCAATAAGCTAAGTACTATTAGCAACACATACAGTGCATTTTATCGTAGGAGCACATTCCTCCACATCAGATACATAAACACTTCCCTGATTTTGTATAGGTCATTTCTGTTTTGCCTATTCCTGTCTGAGAAGTGCAACATTTGTAGCAACTGAGTGAATCTGTTGCAGGGAAGGAGGTCACGGAAGACAGGAGTACTGATAAAGTAGTCTGTGGACCAGTAGTGTGGCAACATACTGGAGTGAGAGATATGGGAGGAAGTGTAAAATAAACCCAGTGAGGAGCAGGGGTGCGGTGGAGACAATATGGGAGCACTGTATTAACATCCGGGGTCCCAGACTATTCAACATCTTACCAGAAGATATCCGAAACACGGCTGGAACCAGTGTAGAAGCCTTCAAGAGGAAACTGGACAAGTATCTTCATCGGGTGCCAGATCAACCAGGCTGTGATGGATATGTGGGGCAGTGGGCCTCCAGCAGCAACAGCCTGGTTGGTCAGGCAAGCACCAGACGAGCCTGGCCCATGGCCGGGCTCAGAGAGTAGATAAACTATCGAAACTCTTCAAAGGTATATCAAAGGTATATATTGTGTTTATATGTATGTGGCATAAGCATCACAGTGCCAAGAAATAAATACACTTCAGCTAGGGTTGTATCTTTCCACCTGTGCAGCCATGATGGTTCTGAAACCTGTGTGTTGTCCATTATGTGGAAAATATTGGTATTTTCCGAAAGTTGTAATTGATAAACTTTCCAATATGAACAGATATCCTTAATGTACCACTGGTAGTTAACGTTCATGGGGGTAGGAATAGGGAACCATCATACCAGCGGGGAAGCAGGGCAGAGGCGGGAGAGAGGGGAGTGAGTAGTGAGTGGACAGCCAGCCTACCCACCAGAGTTCAAGTCGGTATGGCCAGTAAAATTTGGAGATTCCGCCTGCCAAACCGGACTTAATTACCTCCTTTCGTAATGTGGAGGAGTATCCAGTGACGCGGTGAATATAAAGTGGGACAATCGGTCCAGGAGGTCCAGTAATAGGACAATAATTGTGAAATAAGGCGTGCCGCCGGCGAGTGATGCTGTCATAGGCCTATTTGAACTCAGTGAAGCGACCATACGGCAGGATAAAGTCGTAACCCCTGATGCTGGGGAGCTTTCGTCTTAGAAGAGACTGAAATATATTCGATGAATATTGTGAAATGGTGAATATAGTGAAACCGAGTTGTAAATAATCAGGGGGTGGTTGTACCGAGCGAGGCTAGCGTGGGTACGCCATACCCCGACCGCCATGTTGGATGCGGAGGAGATGAACTAACATATGGCAAGTTATCTACTCGAAATCCAAGTATCGAGACGGTGAATGTGTATAAACTAGTGGGGCATTAAGCCAGGATATATGTAGTGTGTAAAGTTACACGTATAAACAAGATAAGGTCGGATTAGTGAGAGGATCTGAATCGCTACCCCGACCAACCACATGTTAACTAACGCCCGGTCTCGTGGGCGTATAAGAGTTCAAGGAAATTAACCTTCCTTGACTCGACGGGACAACCCTTACCATCGCGATCGAATCAGATCGCAGGAGGACGTCAACAACGAAACGACTCCCTCATCTAAAGCTAAGTACTCTTCTGTCGTCTTTGTTATTGGCCAATGATATTGTTACGCACAGTAGATGTACTTTAGCTAGGTCAACGATCTACAATGCACCGCTATGATGCTGTTAATTAGGTGAGTGATGGTCATGTTAACTTAATTGTGTGTTCTCTACCTCTCCTCCTACTAGATCAGTTGTTTAATAACGTATACAGTCCACTTAAATTTAATCATACCATAATTATTCATATTATCTACTCAGATTTATTTATACTGGTCCAGAGTGCAGTGGGTTAACGTGAGAATATTGATATAGAAACTTGTTTGGATTGGCCTCTTGTAAGTTGCACTCTGGGCAAGCACTGTTGACACCGACACTCTGAGACACTTCTCTCAGACTTACAAGTGGCTATGGTACAAATTTCTATCTAATTGCAGTAAGGGGAATCCCAAGCTGCCTACACAATACTGGAAGGGAGATTACTTACTTGAAAGAAAAGGGTTGGTATGTGTCCTGGTCTTCCTTATATATAACCCCTCCTAACACAATGTGCAGTGGAGAAACTTTGTCTGCAAAAGATGGGGTAATTAGTGTCCTGCCTGCACCTCAGAGTTCCCTGGTTACTAGGATGTCCCTTGAGTAATATATGCAGTAAGTAACACTAGCTTCCAGACTGAACTTAAGAGATGACGCTGGTACATACCAACACAAAGGCGTCCGTCTGCTTAAGACCCACAGATAACTTCACTAACGTTTCCCCCAGAAAACTGGCCAGATACTGAGAGAAAGAAAGCCTAGTCTTACTGTAATGGGTCTGGATGGAGGCAGATTTCCACGGTACTTCGGGATCTCCTCCAGGGCCCCAGGACAGATGTTGGGTCACGTGGGGGGTGCTGCTTAATCTCAGCACGTCTTGTTCTGTCGAGGTCTGGTCTGGTAAGCAGGTAGGTCACAATTTCTGACCACCACACTGCCTAGATTCGTGTGGGCTGCCAGTTGTCTCTAGCTAACATAACCTAATGCTTGCCTATTCAGGCCTATAACTACCTATATTAGGGTGCTAGAGCTACAGTATTAATACCTAATGTTGCCTTAATAATCCTACTATTAGTTTCTATCTGTACAAACTTGCCTAGATGTTCCTAGGTGGATAAATCTATCAATTAAAATATACACAATAGTCACCTTCAAAAGCTGGAGTGTGTAGTTGTTTTGGTTGGGAGTGTGGGTTTATAAACTCCGAGGGCCGATCCACGGTATGTTTAAGGCTCCTAACGACTCACTTACCCTGTGGAACTTTTAGTGACTAAAAAAGTTTCCACAATTGAAGGTACCCCTTGGGTGTGGCCAGGAGCGGGTAAAGTTCTCACATACCTTAAAGGGAATGACTGCAGTAAAGTTATATGAGTCGGTCATCTCTCTGGGAGTTTGTTTATTGCTAGTAGCGGTGTCCCAGATAGACTTATCTCCCACAATTCCCCACACATTATGTAGTGGTAGTAATTGTTCGTCTGGGTCACTATCAAGTTCATTATAGGCTCGTCAAAGTACAACTGGAAAAAGTCTAACTCTGTAGACTCATTCGTTATGGGACATTCTGGCAGGATGCCACTTCCACTCACATCAAAATCAAAAGGCTGTGGCACGAATACACTTTGTGTCCACTTCCACTCACGGTCACATGGTGCAGGGTGGACCTGTGGCATGTGGCGTGGGGGAGCAGGAGGGGGGACAGGAGTGGAGGCAGCACATGGTTGAGGGGGTGCCGCGAGGTCCTTGTCTGTCCACCCACCGCGCCATGTGGTCCAGGCACCGTGCCACCCAACACTACCTCCACCACCTCTATCCCAGCATATTCACCTTCATGTTCACTTTCACTATCAGTCGCCGGGGTTTTAGATCGTGACCTGCCACGACCCTTGTTGACTGCATATGGCACACTACCAGAACGTAGGCAACGACGCCTAAAAGTACGCTTTACTGGTGAATAATGAACATCACTATCACTAGACGAATCCTCTATTGGCATAAAATCAATCTCATCATCACTCACATCACTTTCACTATCACTAACACAGCGAGAAAATGATAGTTTCCTCTTTCGTAGTTGCCTTTGGGTAATACTGGCCACTCGAGAGGTGCTTGGCCCAGGGTCTTGTGTGGCCACACTGGCCACCCCAGAAGTGCTTGGCTGAGGGTCTGGTGTGGCCACCTCAGAAGTGCTTGGCTGAGGGTCTGGTGTGGCCCCACTGGCCACCCCAAAGGTGATTGGCTGAGGGTCGTATGGGTTATCGTCGATATTTTTACTAATTCCTTGATTATTAGTGGCCACATCAGTGTCAAATCCACTAAACTCACGTTCTGTATCACTTTCCTCCAATAAGAGCGTTATACGACGAGGCGTGAGTGAATCACGAGGATGTGCCATGATGTTGACCCAGTATAACCAAGGTTATATATCATAACTCGACTCACGAAATCGTAATGACACAATTGCAAACAAACCATACCACGGGTGGGGTTCGAACCCGCGGTCACACAGTCTCAAAACTCCAGACCGTCGCGTAAGCCACTGGGCCAGCTAGCTTCAATAAGATTCATCCAACTATGTATATTTCTACACCATAGGAAGGTTAGCATAGGCACAACTGTGTCCACAAATGCAAGTTTTTACAGACGAATCTCCCGCTAGCATGGCCGTGACGAACTCTAGCTCAAGTCCCCCTCAAAGCCGTCAACATGACTCACGAAATCGTAATGACACGATTGCATTTGTGGACACAGTGGTGCCTATGCTAACCTTCCTATGGTGTAGAAATATACCTAGTTGGATGAATCTTATTGAAGCTAGCTGGCCCAGTGGCTTACGCGACAGTCTGGTTTGGTTATATATCATACCTGGAGTGGGAGGGCTAGTATAACCAAGGTTATATACCATACCTGGAGTGTTAGTATAACCAAGGTTATATACCATACCTGGAGTGTTAGTATAACCAAGGTTATATACCATACCTGGAGTGCTAGTATAACCAAGGTTATATATCATACCTGGAGTGCTAGTATAACCAAGGTTATATACTATACCTGGAGTGCTAGTATAACCAAGGTTATATACCAAATCTGGAGTGCTAGTATAACCAAGGTTATATACCAAACCTGGAGTGCTAGTATAACCAAGGTTATATACCATACCTGGTGTGCTAGTATAACCAAGGTTATATACCATACCTGGTGTGCTAGTATAACCAAGGTTATATACCATACCTGGTGTGCTAGTATAACCAAGGTTATATATCATACCTGGAGTGCTAGTATAACCAAGGTTATATACCATACCTGGAGTGCTAGTATAACCAAGGTTATATACCATACCTGGAGTGCTAGTATAACCAAGGTTATATACCATACCTGGAGTGCTAGTATAACCAAGGTTATATACCATACCTGGAGTGCTAGTATAACCAAGGTTATATACCATACCTGGAGTGTTAGTATAACCAAGGTTATATACCATACCTGGAGTGCTAGTATAACCAAGGTTATATATCATACCTGGAGTGCTAGTATAACCAAGGTTATATACTATACCTGGAGTGCTAGTATAACCAAGGTTATATACCAAATCTTGAGTGCTAGTATAACCAAGGTTATATACCAAACCTGGAGTGCTAGTATAACCAAGATTATATACCATACCTGGTGTGCTAGTATAACCAAGGTTATATACCATACCTGGTGTGCTAGTATAACCAAGGTTATATATCATACCTGGAGTGCTAGTATAACCAAGGTTATATACCATACCTGGAGTGCTAGTATAACCAAGGTTATATACCATACCTGGAGTGCTAGTATAACCAAGGTTATATACCATACCTGGAGTGCTATTATAACCAAGGTTATATACCATACCTGGTGTGCTAGTGCAACCAAGGTTATATACCATACCTGGAGTGCTATTATAACCAAGGTTATATACCATACCTGGAGTGCTATTATAACCAAGGTTATATACCATACCTGGTGTGCTAGTGCAACCAAGGTTATATACCATACCTGGTGAGCTAGTATTGCCAAGGTTATATACCATACCTGGAGTGCTAGTATAACCAAGGTTATATACCATACCTGGAGTGCTAGTATAACCAAGATTATATACCATACCTGGTGTGCTAGTATAACCAAGGTTATATACCATACCTGAGTGCTAGTATAACCAAGGTTATATACATACCTGGAGTGCTAGTATAACCAAGGTTATATACCATACCTGGAGTGCTAGTATAACCAAGGTTATATACCATACCTGGAGTGCTAGTATAACCAAGGTTATATACCATACCTGGAGTGCTAGTATAACCAAGGTTATATACCATACCTGGGTGCTAGTATAACCAAGGTTATATCCATACCTGGAGTGCTAGTATAACCAAGGTTATATACCATACCTGGTGTGCTAGTATAACCAAGGTTATATACCATACCTGGTGTGCTAGATATAACCAAGGTTATATACCATACCTGGTGTGCTAGTATAACCAAGGTTATATACCATACCTGGAGTGCTGTATAACCAAGGTTATATACCATACCTGGAGTGCTAGTATAACCAAGGTTATATACCATACCTGGAGTGCTAGTATAACCAAGGTTATATACCATACCTGGTGTGCTAGTATAACCAAGGTTATATACCATACCTGGTGTGCTAGTATAACCAAGGTTATATACCATACCTGGTGCTAGTATAACCAAGGTTATATACATACCTGGAGTGCTAGTATAACCAAGGTTATATACCATACCTGGGTGCTAGTATAACCAAGGTTATATACAATACCTGGTGTTCTAGTGCAACCAAGGTTATATACCATACCTGGTGTGCTAGTATAACCAAGGTTATATACCATACCTGGAGTGCTAGTATTATTATTATTAATTATATTCTGCATTACATTCAAGGGGAAAACACTAAACCCACAGGGGAATTTAGTGTTTGAGGAAATTAGAGGCACATTTGGTTCAGTCCAAGGAAGTGGATGACAACTCCAGTTCCTTGGATCAACTGTCTCTATCACACCTTGGGCTTCGGGGTCAAGGCCCTAGCGGCCAGTCCGTGACCCCGGACCTGTCTCTGACCCGACATCGTGGTGGATCAGGTCTGATCAACCTGGCTGTTACTGCTGGCCGCACATGCAGGCTAACACATGAAATATGTATCTGATGCTAAATAAAAAAGGCCTAAATTACTTGCCAGGTGGGATATATAACACAAAATAATATAACAGGTAAAATAAGGCTACATCGATAAAGTAATAGAAACTAGTGGGAAAAATTTATATTTTGTAAAAAATAAGCCTATGAGGGCCTAAATAATTCCCGAAATCGATATATACCACAAAATTGTATTATAATAGATAAATTAAGTGCTACACAGCACCTGCAAGAAATATATTAATGAAATATACAAGACGAGTTTTGCTTCATTCGTTAAAGAAAATTTAACATCTAGGTCTATGAAGGCCTAAATCACTTAGTAGGCTGTCAACAATAACACAAAATACCAGCAGATAATGTTATATAAGTGGTAGACAAGAGGAGCTGGAAGAAATATATTGGTGAAAGATACAAGAGGAGGGAAGGTCAATGTTTACCATCAATAAAAGAACAAAAGTTAGGTCTATGAGGTCATCAAAACTCACATCAATCTCAACATCAATATTTCTCACCCCATCAATCATCTTGGACAATCATCTCACATAAAACACAAAAAAACTAATAAACTCACCTGGAGGATAAACTTATCTCCTCCTTTGTTGGGTCTATAAGGCTACTGATAGAATAAGTTGTATCCAGCTCGACCTCCCGATGTTAAGATAAGATAAGAATGTTTATTTATCTGTAAAGATTACAATGTAGCGTTTACATATTGTAAAATATTAGTAACAATGTGTGGTTTACATATTATAAAAAAATAGAATTACAAAAAGGCCACTAGCATGCCTAGGCATTTCGGGCAGACTAATACTAATTCTTACTCTATATTGACACAGGTTGTGGAAAATACTAATATTAAAGTTAGTAACTGTACTGTTTAAATAGATTTACAATAGTGAGGTAGTTCAAAATATGCCTAGCTCCTATATTGGAGTATCTCTGGCAAACTTATGACTAGCTAAGATTTATTTAGGCAAAAGCTTTATGCGGAATATAATGTTAACAGACGTTTGGGAGTGTAAATTAGGGGAATCACAGACATCGAGAGTAAGTCTATTTTGTTTTGGATATATGCATAATACAGTGGTTTTTATTTGGTTAGTTTTTAAAATTGTGGTTGAGTCTGCAGTTCTAGAGTTTTCAGGTAGGGAGTTCCAGATATTAAGCCCTTTTATGTACATTGAATTTTGTATAGATTTAGCTGGACACGGGGAATGTCAAAGAGATTTTTGTGTCTGGTATTGTGCTTATGGGTCCTGTCACAACTATCAAGAAAGTGTTTTAGTTCAGGTTAATATTGGAATTTATGGTTCTTTAAATGTAGGTTGCACAGTAGTAACTGTGGATGTTCTGTACATTGAGTAAGTTTAGGTCTTTAAAGAGTGGGGAGGGGGTGTAGTCTACTATTGGATTGCATGATAATTCTTACTGTGGCTCTTTGTTGGGTTACTATTGAATTTAGGTGGGTTGTTGCTGTTGATCCCCAACACATATGGCATAGGAGAGGTAGGGATAGATGAGTGAATAGTACAGTGCGAGAAGGGATGATCGTGGTACGTAGTAACGTATCTTAGAGAGGATCCAACAATTTTCGATACTTTTTTTTTATGTGTTGATATGGGTGCTGAATTTCAGGTTGCTGTTGAGGTGTAGGCCCAGGAATTTGCCCTCATTATGTTTAGCAATAAGAGTGTTGTCAATCTTAATGTTCAGTTGTGCAGCACCTGCTCTCTTACCAAACAGAATATTGAAGGTTTTGTCAGTGTTAAGTGTAAGTTTTGCGTCATCCAAGTTATATTTTTAGTAGCTCTTCGTTAACAATGGTGTTAGTGAAGGGGACGATTTGGGTGGGAGATGACATAAGTCATGTCGTCAGCAAAGAGAATTGGTTTTCGGGTGTTGTGATACGTTGGGAAGATCATTGATTATAGGAGGAAGAGCAGGAGACCCAAAGGGCACTTCTTTGTGGCACTCCCGTATCAAGTGGGTTTTTGAAAAGGGGTCCTTAATGGAAGAAAGTATTGATACCTGTTAGTAAGGTATAAAGTCTGAAATAATGCATACAGAGTCTGTCTGGATAAGAATTTTCAGAGGGTATGAACAGGGAAAAAGTCTGAGGCAGCTACTGTGAAAAGCTCTGTTCCACAAGGCACAGTACTGCCCCCCATCCTGTTCCTCATCCTCATATGGACATAGACAGGGATATAAGCCACAGTGCCGTGTTTTCCCTTTTGCAGATGACCCCCAAACCCCTGTATGACAGTGTCCACCGTTGAAGAAACTGCAAGACTCCAAGCAGATATAAACCAAATCTTTAAATGAGCTGCAGAAAACAATATGAAGTTCAATGATGAGAAATTTCAATAACCCCAGATACAAAAAGGAAGAAATTAAAATCTCATCGGAGTAAAAAACAAATTTCCCAAACCACAAATAGAGCGAAAAACTAATGTCAAAGACCTGGAGTGATCATGTCAAGGATCTCACCTTCAAGGACCAAAACCCCCCTAGCAATTGCATCTGCTAAAAAAATGACAGGATGGAAAATAGAACCTTCAAAACCTGGGATCCCAAAGCCCTGATGACATTTTACAGATCGCTTTTTCAGGCTGGAATATTGCTGCAAAAACCCTGCACCTTTCAAGGCGGGTAAATTGCTGACCTTGAAAATGTGTAGAGAACCTTCACGCACGCAAAACTGCGAAAAACCACCTCAATTCTGGGGCGCTTAAAGTTCAAAACTTCTTAGAATGGGCGGAAATACATTATTATATACACGGGGAAAAATTCTTGGGATTAGTACCAAACTTGCCCCAAGAATCACCCCCTATGAAAGAAAAAGCGGCAGGCGTGTAACACCCCCCAATGAAAAGCGGGTGCCACTAGCACGTTGAGGGACAACACAATAAGTGTGGGGGCCCAGAGTGTTCAACTGTCTCCCAGCATACATCAGGGGGTTACCAAAAAACCCCCCGGCTGTCTTCAAGCAGGCACTGGACAGGCACCTAAAATCGTCCTGATCACCCCCGGCTGTGGTTCGTCGTTGGACTGCATGGAGCAGTAACAGCCTGGTTGTCAGGCTCTGGTCAACATGAGGCCCGGGCCAAACCGGGCCACAGGGGCGTTGACCCCTGGAATTCTCCCCAGGTAAACTGCATATACACTTGAGAATTTATTTTATTGTCTACTTTAGGGATTAAATTATTCTCAGTCTGTGTACAAGTTAATTGTGGACTTCATGCCTACATGCAGCTATAGACTATAAATTCTTGGTTAATCCAAAAGGGATTCACATGATTGGTTTAAGTTTACATAGACAACTTATTATGAATAGTGCAATTATACTATAAAAAAATGACTAACAATTCATTTTTAAGAAGACTGACAAATACTCTAAGAAAGGCTGTCAGTTTATCTGTAAAATATTAAAATTGTTAAGTAATGGGTAGAGATTTTGTTCGTCAGAAATTGGAAAATTTCTGAGATTTTCATTCAGGGCCCACTTGGTTGCCCATTTATTTTATTTTTTCTGTTATTAACTATATGAAATGTGGGTTAATTTACATTAACATAACTCAGAATAACAAATATTTTTTTTTAAAACTAAAATTGGATAGAAATCAAAATGAAAACGTCTGTCATATTTGGATGACATACATTATTATTATTATTATTATTATTATTTTTTGAAAAAACCCATCTGGTCTAGCCTGGGGTTTTCGAATTCAATCCCACCCAAAAGCAAAGTCATGAAGATGGGGAAAGGGGAAAGGCCGCTGACAGAGTACAGGCTGGCGGACAAAGGCTCAAACCTCGGCAAAGGAGAAAGACCCTTTGGGGGGAGTATAACGCCAAGCACGTCTCCGGAGGCACACATCAACCAGATAACTGCGGCACTATGGGCGACTCAAACCTAAGATTAGCGTCCCCTTACCTTAAAAGGAATCGTTCAAAACACTGTACACCCCGTCGTCAGGCCCATACTAGAATATGCAGCACCAGTCTGGAACCCACACCTGGTAAGCACAAAGAAACTAGAGAAAGTGCAAAGGTTTTGGGCAAGGGTTATTCCCCAACTCAGGGTCTTCCGAAGAAAGGTTGAGGGGGAAAAGGACTAACAACACTGGAAAAGAAGGGTCAAAGGGGACATGATAACGACATACAAAATACTGCGGGGGAAACGACAAGGTAGACAGTGACAGGATGTTCCAAAGGGGAAAACAGAAACAAGGGGGCACAACTGGAAGCTGAAGCTCAGATGAGTCAAAGGGATGTTAGGAAAACATTTCTTCAGCCACGGGAATCAGGAAGTGGAATGTCTAGAGAAAGATATAGTGGAGGTAGGAACCATACATAGTTTTTAAAACGAGGTATGATAAAGCTCATGGAGCAGGAGAGCAGAACCCAATGCGGACAGCGAAGAGGCGGGCCAGGAGCTGAGTCTCGCCCGCAACCACAATTAGGTGAACTTATGAGTACAGCACAGTAGGGCCCCGCTTTACGGCGTACTTGGAAATGGTGAGCGTTGGTCAGTTGTAGTTGATAAATGAAGATTAAGACAATTTATTTCGTGTGTGTGTGTGTGTTACCTATATGTACCCACCTTTTGTGGTTTTAGGGTCGAGTCACAACTCCTGGCCTCTCCAATTCATTGGTTGCTACTAGTACCGCTCTCCCGGTTCCAAGAGCCTTATCGTACCTCTTAATGATATGTATGGGTCAGATTATTCCACTTCATGATAACCTAAGGATGAAGAAATACTTCCTAACATCCCTATGACTCATTTGAGTTTTTAGCTTCCAATTGTGACCTCTTGTTTTGTATCCTATCTCTTGAAACATTCTGCCCCTATTCACCCTTTAATTACTCTCAGAATTTGTACGTCATTACCATAAACCCACTAGCCCTCCTGTCGTGCCATCAGGTTGAGTTCTCTGAACCTCTCCTCGTAGGACAAACCCTTAGCTCCAGTACTAGTCTTGTTGCAAACCTCTGATGTGCTTAACCAGGTATGGGTTCCATGCTGCCCTGTATGGGCCTGACATACACGGTCGGAATGACTCTTTTACTTAATTGTCGAAACGTTATTGTGGTTTTCCAGGCCCCTTTTTCAATGACAGTTATTTA
>WNWK01017020.1:0-43423 GCA_009830355.1 Cherax destructor
ATTGTTTAATTTTTAAAATCCCCTTATACTAGGGTAATAATAACAATATTTTGATTAAGAATGTGGGATAGGCCTGGGATGATGATGCGGCACATCAAGTGGACCTAGCCATCAGAAACTCCTCCCAGTCATTGCACGTTACCCACTGTGAAGGTCTGCTGTGGGGCTTCATTGCACCCTACATAAACCACCATTAGATCAAACTAACTTTTGGGACATCATTTGTCTTCCCACCGAAGGACTGCCACGCAAATACAAGAAACTAAACGACACTTCCCTACCCGGAGAGCCACTGCCGGGTCGCCAATTTGGAAGAGACCCGGGCCGGGATCCATACCCGCAAATAACTTAGAATAGAATAAAATAAAAATTGAAAGATAAAGTTACACTATTGTTTATTTTTAAATATACCTTTGTAGGGTATTAATAATAATAATAAATTTGTAATTTAGTTAAAATGTGGTAAGACACCATTGTTTATCACAACACCTAAATGTTATTAGATATCCACTGTCTAACATACACCGTTATTGACTTAATTCTTTACATATAAACATGTGCCCATTATATAGACCTATGGACTTAATTCTTTATTACATATAACCCGTTATTGTGCACTTCTTACACCTTCTTTACGATTACATATATAGACCCGTTTACAAAACTAACACAATCCCCTCACTCTCACCCACACTAACAGCATTCACACACACACGAGTGCGCACGCGCACACACATACGAGTGCGCACTCACTCACAAGAGTGCGCACGCATACTGGTGTAAAAATCACTAAATAAAATGATGGACTACGTAACAACCAAATGAAAGTAGGCAGAGAAGATATTTGTTTCCAAGGGAACACAAATATACAGCTATACGCCACTTGAAGCCATTTTGGCCTACGTCAAATTCACGTTTATGTCACTTTTCCAGAGTAAGTTTCAGTTCAGGGAACGTCATTACATCCGACTTTACGTCACTCAGCAACTGTATTTCGTATCGTAGTACGACCGATAGGATCGGTGAGATGGGGAAGGAAGAAGGATGGAAATACTGGAAAAGGATGGGATGGTGGAGGCGAGGAGGGAATGAAAGATCAGTGGCCCAACCACTGTGGAGCAGGTGGTACTGACGTACTGTGGAGCAAGTGGTACTGACGTACTGTGGAGCAGGTGGTACTGACGTACTGTGGAGCAAGTGGTACTGACGTACTGTGGAGCAAGTGGTACTGACGTACTGCAAGCATGACTCAGCAGGGTGATGGACGGTAGTGCTGGCTCACTGGAGCGAGGAGGGCGGCAGGGCGGCAGAGCAGGCAGGCAAGGTCGAGAAGGCAGGCACACTGCACAATGATGTGGTGGAGAAATCACTGATACGTTCCATTGACGAGTGAGGCGAACTGTCGTAGTGAGATGTGTTTCAATTTAATTGGACGTTGTATCATAGGATGTTGAAGGTCACGTATAATGTCGTTGATGGTGTTGAGTGGTGTGGCAGTACAGGTGAACTTGATAGTTTCTTCATGGAGACTTTGCTTAAGCTCAGTGGGCATCATTGTTGTGGGAAATTGTCGAGTAGTCCAATATCTGACACCATGCATGGTACATGGTGGTAGTGACGGAGTGGAAGTGCTGGAAGACGAAGTCTCTGATTGGTTCGTAGTAGTAAAGTAAAGTAAAGTAAATGTTATTTCGTTGCAGATTGCAGATTACATAGGTATTGGTAGTTACAATGTAAATTGAGTGCAAGGA
Organism: Cherax destructor; assembly: GCA_009830355.1. NCBI lineage: Eukaryota > Metazoa > Arthropoda > Malacostraca > Decapoda > Parastacidae > Cherax > Cherax destructor. The sequence continues at coordinate 1,752 of WNWK01017020.1, forward strand.
GAGCCACTGACATGCCATGGCATTAGGGGCAGCTTATTCTAGTAACTTAAAGACTATGTACTTAATATTAGAGAAATTTATTGAGTTTATTCTAGTTAAAAATTGTTTTCAAAATTACAATATGATGAAATTTTACTGTTTAAATTATTATATAATGATATTAGATTGTTACAGTAATGGTAATATGGAATTGAGATTATCTTAAGGAAAATAACATTGAGCATTTTTGACATTAACTTATAATATGAGTAGGGGGTAACATAATAGTAACATATTATTAAAAATTGAGATTATCGTATAGGAAAGTAACAATGAGCATTTTTCAAAGTAGTTTATAGTATGATCATTTAGTTTTGGGTGAGTAGGTGGTTTTTGAGTTGAGTCTTAAATTGATTTTCAGACAATACAATTTCTGACAGTATTTACTGGTAATGAATTTCAGGTTCTGGGGCCCTTTATGTGCATAGAATTTTACATAGGTTGATATGAACACGGGGTATATCAAAAGTGATCTGTGTCTTGTGTTGTGGTCATGGGTCCTATTAAAGTTGGTGAGGAGAATTTTGAGCGGAAGGTTTATATTACTACGAATACTCTCAGGTAAGTACCCACAATGGGCGAGAGGGAAGTGGGGATAGGTGAAGAATAGATGGGTGAGAGGAAATATTTTAGAGTAAGAAATAGAGTCAGGACTAAACCCAACTGCAAGGCATTGTGAGGCTTAATAGTGACAGGTATTATCTGCTGCAAGACTGGACGCTTAGATCGGCAAAGGCAGGGTGTTCAGGTGGAGCCAAGGACATCTACAAGTTGCTTCATCTCGGAAACTGCACAAGGACGACTCTCATAGGATGGCGGGTAGAGATAAGTAAGAAAACATCTGGTTTGAGACTAGTTCATTCTAAAGAGAAGTATTGGGTGGTAAAAAGAGAGGCTATTTTATGTGTATCGGGGGGGGAGGGGCAGGTTCGTTCAAAGCTCTGAAGAGGTTGACTTCGGTATAAGGCCGTTTTATTGTGGTATCAAGGTAGTCAGTCCAATGTTCATGGTAAGTCTCAAGTCTGTCAATTTGTTTGTCGGAAAGTGTCTTCCAAAATTCGTTTAGAGCTGGTGTGTTAGTCCTGAGATGGAGAGATTCGCTGGTTGCAAAATCATCCCACTTCACTCCCAACACCCAACGTAGTGCTCGGTTTTGGACACGCTGAAGTTTTATGGTATTTGTTTTGGCAGATAGTGATAGAGCTAGAGGAGAGTAAGAAATGAGGGGCCTAATAAGGGCTTTATAAAGGTGAAGTTTAGTTGCAGGGTGAGCTCCTCGCAACTTATAAAGCTGAGAGAGAGCAATCTCCGCAACAGCAGTTTTAGAAGTGATGTGAGGTTTGATTGTCAACCTGGTGTCCAAGTTGACACCTAGGACGACAACAGAGCGGGTTTGTGGTATACGTGTGCGAGAGGTGCTGGTTTTGAGGTCGACAGGAGTGAGAACTCCACGTCTTTTAAAGAAAAAGGTGATCTTAGATTTAAGGGGATTTGTTTTAATTCTCCATTGGAGTTCCCATGCACTGATCCTATCGACCTCACGTTGTGTTTGTGGGTGAGGAATCGAGAAGTTTCGTGTGCAGTGAGTTGTGTTATGTCATCTGCGTAAGAAATTGTGAGAGTATTAGGGTAAAGTGGTTCTGGCAAGTCATTCGTGTATAAGATATATAGTGTAGGAGATAGTACAGAGCCTTGTGGGACTCCTGCATGGAGTGTGAAATAATCAGAGTAATGTTTCATGAACCCTATTCGCATAGTTCTACCGTCTAGGAAGTTGCATAATAGTTTAATCATATTACTAGGGAGATCAAAGGAGGTACAGAGTTTATATTTTAGACCATCGTGCCATACAGTATCAAAGGCCTTTTCAACATCTTTGGTCACGAGGGCGGTAGTACAGTTTTGAGCTTTATTTATGCGAATATAGTTCAGGATGATGTTTATGACGTCCTGTGTAGATCTATGTTGTCGAAAACCAAATTGTCTTTCGTTGAGTAGGTTGTTTGTCTCAAGGTGAGTTCTGAGTCTCGTATTGACAAGTCTTTCGAATGTCTTACCCAAGATTTCTAGTAGGCTTATAGGCCTGTAATTCTTTGGGTTTGTCAGGTCTTTGCCAGGTTTGGGGATTAGGCAAGCTGTGGCGGATTTGAAGAAAGGGGGGAAGTAACCAGAAGCGAGTATAGCATTGAAGAGATCAGTAAGAACAGAAGCAATAGATCTAGGAAGATGACAGAGAATTGAGTGAGATAGTCCAGAAGCACCAGGTGCTTTCTTGGGCAGTTTAGTTAGTAGTGAGTGAATATCTGTTGTCACGAAAGGAGAGTTGAGAGAGTGGGTAGAGGATAGTGTGTCAAGGGAGATAGTGGGGTCAGGATTTGTAAGGTCACGGTGTCTGGCGATCCAGTGTTCAACGTCATTTGTGTGGTCAAGTGCAGCTGGGTCTGGAGGATGTGGATGAAAGATTTGTTCCCATATGTCTTTAAAAATGTGCACTGCCTCTGCTGGGTCAGTGATAAGTCTGTTGTCATGAGTGATGTGTCTAAAGGTTGTTGTTTTTGGGGTTCCCTTGATTTTCCGGATAAAGTTCCAAAAAGTCTTGGGGTCATTGATTCTCTGTTTATCTGCAGTGTCAATAAGGGATTGCCAGTGTCGGTTGTGGTCCTCTTCCAGACTGTGAATGATATGCATTCGCAGTATGGAGAGATCCCATCGAATTAAGTTCAGTCTGTTTTGATTTACAGCAAACCGGTGCCTGTAACAAGTAAGCAAGCGCTTGGTTCTCTCTGATGGGCGAAAAGAGTATCTGGTCTTATAATGCCTTGTAGGCACAGTCTGTGCAGCTACTTGCTTGATGGCATGTTGTATACGTGTAATTTGATTGTCTATATCTGTCACTGGTTTGTTGTCATAATCGTAGGTGAGGTCAGTGTTGTCCAGTCGTAGTTTGAAATCATCCCTGTCAGTCAGAGAGTAGTTTGGTGAAGGAGAGATTGGAATTTGTATAGGATTTAGAGAGATATGGAGGGTGATAGGAATGTGGTCAGAGCCGAAAGAGGGCCAGGAGTTATAAAGTGGTGTAAATGATTACTAGCCCTGTTGGTGAAAATTTTGTCAGGAGTTCCTTTACCGTTATGTGTGAAAACAGTGGGAAAATGTGGACCTAGATGAGTGAGATGTTTTTGCGTTACAAGGGTTAAGAGTTGTCTTCCGTGTGTGTTTGTGGAATTGTCATGGAAAACTGTATGCCTAGCATTAAGATCACCTAGGAGATAGACTGGTAGATGTGTGTGATTAAAGAGTATAGATAGATCGTGAAGGTTTATGTTCGTGTTAGGACGAGTATAGGTAGTGTAAATGAGAATTGGTCCGTGTATAGTGTGTATCTTCACAGCCATGCTGTGAGGATCTGTGAATGGAAGGGAGAGAAATTCATGATGTATGGTACTGTTCACCAGGATGGCTACGCCATTCCAGTGATCAGCAGGGGATTGGCGTGCAGTGTAGCCAAGGTGCCGGACTCTTTGGTCATCTCGCACACATGTGCTATTTAAAAGTAGCACATCAGGGCGTTCAGACTCAAGTAGTTCGGCCAGAATATGTTTGTTTGGAGTGTAGGCCCGTATATTAAATTGAGTGACTTTAAGAGCCATGATTTTGGGAGGTTGGTGTCTGGCCAAGAATAGCATTGACGCACGCATCAGCAATGTGTGGGACTACTTTATCAAGGTGTTGGGAGACGGGAGGATCTGGTTGAGAGATATTGATTGAACTATATCGAGGAGTATGAGAGGTGGAAGGACGGGAGGAACGAGAGGAGAGAGGTGAAAGTGAAGGAGAGTTGCGGCGTTTTGGAATGGTACCAGTACTCATCTTTCCATGTGAATTAGAAGAAGAATTTGCTGTTTTCTTGGTTGAGTGGGATCGTGTCCTAGCTTTCATTCCAGGAGAAGACTCAATGAGTGGCTGAGAAGAAATAGTGTCAGAGTGAGAGGCAGGGTAAGAAGCAGAGGAAGTAGAAGGAGAAGTGGGAGGAGGCATAGTAGCGGCTGAGGTAGACACTGAGGGAGAAGGGGAAGAGATGTCAGTAGGGAGAGAGAAGTGACCAGGAAAAGAAACTGCATCAAAATTGTTAACTTTCAAGAGGTCATTGAGGAGAGTGGGGTAGTGAATTTTGTCGAAATTTTTGGCACAATGAACGGCAGTCAACACTATTGTCTCGAGAACATAGGATCGCTGAGATGGTGCAGAAGCAGAGGAGATATAATTATGGACTGCAGCCGCATAAGTAGGAGAATGGGAAGAAGTAGAAGGAGGAGGAAGGTTGGTATGTGAGGCAGTTGTAGAGAGAGGAGGGTTGGTATGTGTGGCATCTGTAGAAAGAGAAGGGTTGGTAGGTGTGACAGGTGTTGAGAGGGGAGTCTGAAACTGTGAGGCCATACTAGTGACAGGATTAGGGAGGTTTAGGGGTGTGTCTTTGCGCAATGTTGAGACATAGTCCCTGCGAGCTTTACACTGGAAATCTGTAGCTACGTGAGGCTCAGAACAATTAATGCACTTCAGGTCTCTTGTGCACTTGCTATAATGATGTCCATGCAGAGAACATCTAGAACACATCATTTGATTTTGATTTTGACAGTTTTCCTTTGAGTGACCATAACTGTAGCATTTATAGCATTGCAACACAGGGATATAGTTAGGCAAAAACAGTGAAGTGGCCGGTATATGAAAATATTTTACTATAATACCACTTTTGAATAGGACATCAGCATCAGCTGGTGTGGAGCACCTTATTTTCAGTACATTTGTCTTTGGAGGATGAAAGATATCCTCAACAGTAATGTTGTTCTGGGTAGAAATGTTAGTCATTAGGTCAGTCTTGTCAGTGTCATAAGCTTCTATGAGTGAGGAGTCAACTGGTTTGGCCACAACTGTGCTCCTGGCCTTGTGGTCAGGAGCCCAATCAATTGAAAAACCTGCATTTGAAAGCTTTTCACGAACCTCCTTGCTAGTACAGGTATCAAAATGTTGGGGAGAGAGATTAATCTTAACTCCAGATCGGGTTTTGAATACATTAATCATAGGGGTTTGAGTGATGTTGAAAAAGGTAGAGGCATAGTCAATAGTATTCTTATCAGGTCCAGAATAGTTTAGGAGGAGGGCCATGGTCGGTGATCGAGGTCCCCGTGCAGTTGCCATGATGGCAACAGCACAGTGCAAGATGAAGCACTTCGATGATTGGCTCGCTAAAGTGGATTAATCAAGTGGTCCTGATGGGACATGTTGTTGTTGTGATGTACCTGCCCAGAATGGGCTTCCCATGCGGTTATCACTTGGACACCTGCCACGGGCACCAGACCAGACGAATACACCGAGGTGCAGGTCCAGCTGGTCCAGAAAAAAGGAAGTAAAGAGTCTAGAGAGTAGAGAAAGGTGCTGGTGTCTTCCAAGTGATGTAGTCTCGCCTATCCACTGTGTGGGTATCTTTAACCACCTCAGTGAAGGGGGTTTGACTGGCCTCTTGGGAGATTACGGCACAAAAGGGAGCTAACTCGTGTCACACCAAAAAAAGATATTGTTTAAAAAAAAGCTGTCTAAAAAAATCAGAGATGCTGTTAACACCGACTCTAGAAGCGAGGAAATAACTGTAAGCCAATGGATACACATGCACTATGTGCAGAGGTGTCGAGGTGATGCTTTGAAAGATCAGCAAGGTGACACCTTGGGCAGTGATGGTTAGCCGGACACAGCAGCAGGAGTGCAGAGGACGGAGTTTTTCCCTTGGGAAGAAGAGCACCATCCCTTCAAGAGGGTAAGGCGGTGACTAGCTTGCTTGTTCCCCCCTCTCCTTCCCTCCCCCCATCCTCCCCCCACCTGAACATTTACACTGGCCATACACACACACTTTTTACACTGCTATCCTTCTGACTTTCCTATCTTCTTCTTTTTCAGCAACTTCGCCTTTGTTGAGTTAACACAAGACATTTTGACCATCCGTAGCCCGTGTGGTTTTTAAAATCCGGTCGATCTCTGTCTTGGGCCCTGTCCCCCTCACTGCTCGAGGGTAGGCTGTCCCCCTCACTGCTCGAGGGTAGGCTGTCCCCCTCACTGCTCGAGGGTAGGATGTCCCCTCACTGCTCGAGGGTAGGCCCCCGTCCTCACTGCTCACTGCTCCGAGGGTAGGGGCTGTGCCCCCTCACTGCTCGAGGGTAGGCTGTCCCCCTCACTGCTCGAGGTAGGTGTCCACTGCGAGGGTGCTGTCCCCTCACTGCTCGAGGGTTGGCTGTCCCCTCACTGCTCGAGGGTAGGCTGTCCACCTCACTGCTCGAGGGTAGGCTGTCCCCCTCACTGCTCGAGGGTAGGCTGTCCCCCTCACTGCTCGAGGGTAGGCTGTCCCCTCACTGCTCGAGGGTTGGCTGTCCCCCTCACTGCTCGAGGGTAGGCTGTCCCCCTCACTGCTCGAGGGTTGGCTGTCCCCCTCACTGCTCGAGGGTAGGTTGTCCCCCTCACTGTTCGAGGGTAGGCTGTCGTTAGAGGCTGACCTTCATAAGTCAGCTGACTTAGGATGTTTAGGTCTGCCACACAGGAAAGTTTTGCTTTTTTTTAAGGCAATTGTGTGTCTGATGTACCTTCCCAGGCATCATGACACGAATACGAGTAAGGATACGGGTTCCAGACAACCTGAAATCTAATCAGGAAATACTGCAATGTATTCGCTCCAATTCCACGGTTGCACCGGTTGATCTTTTTAAGACTAGCTCTGGTGCAGTTCTGCTCCTCTCTTCAGAGGAAGAATTACTTCAGCTACTTAAACCTGATGTTGTTGACAAATTACAGACTCTGGGAGTTATCCCCATTCCTCCTGAGAGTTATCAAGCTCAAAGGACTGTCTTTGTTGCAAGGATAAGTAGTTTTTTGCGAGACTGCTCTCCAGAACAACTCATTGCAGACCTTAATAGCGATAACCCGGAAATTACAGTGCTCAAGGCGTACAAATTTTCTAAGCCTTCCAGAAATCGATACTCACTAAAATTAACCCTGCAAACTCCAGATGAAGCCAAATTCCTGTGTCAACATGGGTTTAAATACTCTGGCACCAGATGCCCTCCTGATTAAATATCTCTGGAGAGATATGTCCATGTTATGCAATGTTTTAAATGCTATGAGTTTGGACATACTTCAAATAAATGTGGCAAACAAACACCTGTTTGCAGTATATGCTCTGGTGAGCATCTTTTCAAAGTTTGTGATAATAAAAATAACCCCAAGTGTGTCCTTTGCCACGGGAAACATCATGTTGTTTCCCAAAACTGTCCTACTAGGAAAGATACAATTCAGAAAATTCTAGAGGCCAAGAAACAGGCAACTTCTGCAAAACCCACTACTCAAGCACCTCCAACAATGTCTCAAGCATCATTTCCAAACCTCCCTGGATATGGTGGGCCCCCACCAGCCACCTCTGCCAGTTCCAATGTTTGGACTACTGCCCCTCCTGCAGCACCCTATTCTCCCCCTACTGTGTCTCAAGTTCTAGGGTCAGCACCACTACCTAAATCTCCTGGATCCTCTGTGGAAGAGAGAGGTCCTCTTCTTTTCATGCTGGCCAAGGAGATTGCTGGAAACAATGTTAAACTCTGTTCCTCCATATTCAATGACTTGTTAGTGGCCAATGGGAGTCAACCCAAAATTATTCCAAATAATGTACAGTTGATTATGGATCAACCTCCTCACGATAGGACGTATGTGCCCTCCACTATTCCCATGCATGAGCAACCTTCCTTCACTTTCACTTCTAATGTATTGACAGAACCAGTTTCAACGCAATTTGCTCCATTAATAACTACCCATGAACCTGCACCAGACAATGGTGCTCAAACTACCGCTACTGAAGCTGACCCTGTAATACAAATGCCTTGACGTAATAATTCTATTGATCTGACGAACTCTCATTTGGAGCAACCTATATCTCCCTCTCTGGGAGAATCTTTGAGGCCAGTACATGGATGTACCATACCTCTTCAGTCAGAGGACTCTGATGCTTCTTTAGATATCTACAACTGCAGTGAAAACTTGGTCTTGGTCAATACGCAACAAACTACTCAAAACTACGCTTCTTTCACTGATGAATCAAGTAGGGAGAGTATGGGTAGGGAAAGACGAAGCACTCGTAGTACTGGAACCATCTCTAAAGACCCCAAACATCATGCGAACAAGAAGAAATAATGGGAATAAAATTTTTACAAGTTAATATAAAACATTTCTTTAACAACCGTTTCCTCCTTGAGGTTGAATTGTGTAACCACAACCCTGATATAATCCTCCTTCTTCTTCTTGGTGATTCGCCGGGACTCTCCCGGCCCGGGCCTTGTCCAAGTGGGGGCCCGGCCTTGGCTCCCTGTCTCGGGAGTATCTCAGACTAACGTCTGTCATGGGAGGATGTACCTTGGACCTCCCCATCTATGGGACCAACGGTCCCCAGGCCTAGCCACATTCCCCGCCCTCACGGGGCTCGTAGGAAGAAGCTAGGCCCATCTTTGGTCTGCCATCTTCCCGCTCCAGGGGAGCTAATGGGAATAGCAGTCTTGTGAGCCGCAGGTGAAGCAAGCTTTGGCTCAGGCACCTACCCTGCCCTAAAAGGGCTAGGCATGGTGTCGATCTATAATCCTCCTAAATGAGACAGCTATAAGGTGGAGGTGTTGATTCACCGGGAAATCTCCCGGCCCGGGTCTTTACCAGATGGCGATCCGGCTCCAGCTTCCTGGCGTGGGAGTAGCAGAGACCGAAGTCTCCCATGGGAGGGGTACCCCTCAGTGGTGGGACCAACTGGTGGGACCAACTGGTCCCAGGCCTAGCCATATTCGCCCACAAGCACGAGGCAGGTAGGTAGATAGTTGCTAGGCCCCTCTGGTCTGCCACCTTCCCCGCCCCAAGGAGGCTGACGGGAAGGGCAGGCTTGCGAGCCGCAGATGGTAGCAAGCTCCAGCCTTGGCACCTACCCTGCCCTAGAAGGGCTGGGCATGGTGAACGACCAGCTGTAAGGGAAGATCAACATATTAAGTTATGTTGGTTTTCGTGCATCTCCAAACTCGAACATTTATGTAAGTGTATTTTCGTAAGTGCTGTTGCAAGAGTATTTTTGGGGGTCTGAAATAGACTAACCTACGTGACATTATTTCTTAAGGAAGTAAATTCGTTCGGTAATGGCACATGAGCAACATTCTGGAACGAATTTTCGGCGAAAACCGAGGGACCACTATAGAGAAATCGAGAGGGTCCTTCAGTGGAGTGGCCATCCTAGTTAAAATAGAGTATGCATTTCGCCCCATACATTTTGACGAAGACAACATTCTTGCTGTAGAACTGACGACCTCATATGGTCCGTTAATAGTTGCAACTGCCTATTTCCCTCCTCGGCAGTCATATATAGCATCTATCCCCCTGCATGGGTTACTTAGTAGAAATTTTCCCACTCTCCTAGCTGGTGATTTTAATGCCCATCATCCTGCACTTTTCAACTGTGGAGTCGGAAATCAACGAGGTGACTTAAAAGGAAAGCAGTTATTTAATATCATATCAGCAAGACACCTCTCCTTTCAAGGTCCCTTTTTTAAGACATTTGTAGGCCACCGACCAGGGACACCTGACATAGTCTTGACCAATAGAGATTGTGACCTCTACCACTGCAGGGTCTTCCCTGGTGGCAATGTGGGTTCCGATCACATCCCAGTTATCTTCACTCTGCAGGCATTACCGTTTAGGATTCCCACTCCTCCAAAAATTAACTTAAACTCTCTGGGATTTGACCCATTCAGAGAATACCTGGGCCATGATGATACCATCTCACTTGATGGCCAGCCTCTCAATAAAATCGATGATGCATTACACTCTTTGCATGATCGTATACTAGAGGCAACACATGCAACTTGTCAAACAACAACATCAAAAATATACCAGCAATATAAACCTACTTCCGAAATTCGTGACTGCATGAAGAATTATCAAACTGAATGTAACAGACATCTACTCACAAGTCAGCCAACGCGGGCTGTACTGCAGATGTTGAGGAGAGAACTAATTACGTACTTTGATTTCCCAGCATAAGAACGAATTATGGAAACATCTTGTTCAACAAGCAAACCAGTATAAACGTCAACTGGAAAAGTTTTGGAGCAAGATTCGTCAGCTTTTAGGGGCTAAACATAAGGCTGCCAACTATCTTACATACATTTTTACTGACGAAGATGAAGAAATAAGCTTAAAATTAGATGACCCACAAGACCAAGTTAATTTGATGGGTGAGGTGTGGGAGAAAATTTTCACACACAATACGAGTAGAAGAGTCAATAATATCCACTATCAAGAGGTCAATACATGGAGAGATGACAACCTACATGATCTCCAACCGCTGCCGCTGATTGATATATCTTCTCTTGAAGAGGACCATCCTCTCACTAGACCAATCTCCCTAAGTTATAGGTAAAATGCGGAACAAAGCACCGGGTTTATGAGGCATTACTGTCAAGCAAGTAAAATACATACCTAGGAATTGTAAAGAAACTCTGGTCAACATCTTTAATGCTATTCTGACCAATGGACATTTTCCAATTGCTCTTAAAACAGCGAAGATGATTTTTATTCCCAAACCAAATAAAGATGTCCATAAACCTGATAATTATAGACCTATTTCATTATTAGAGGTCACGGGTAAAGTCCTTGAGAAAATTATTGCTAATAGACTAAATTGATCGACACCATGCCTAACCCTTCTAGGGCAGGGTAGGTGCCTGAGCCAGAGCTTGCTTTCACCTGCGGCTCACAAGACTGCTATTCCCTTTAGCTCCCCTGGGGCAGGGAACATGGCAGACCAAAGATGGGCCTAGCTTCTCCCTACGAGCCCCGTGAGGGCGGGGAATGTGGCTGGGCCTGGGGACCGTTGGTCCCACAGATGAGGAGGTCCCACGTACCTCCTCCCATGACAGACGTTAGTCTGAGATACTCCCGAGAAAGGGAGCCAAGGCCGGGCCACCACTTGGACAAGGCCCGGGTCGGGAGAGTCCCGGCGAATCAACAAGAAGAAGAAGAAGAAGACTAAATTATTACATGGAATACAATCACCTTTTTACTGAGAAACAGTTTGGTTTCCGTACTCATAGAGGGACCCAACATGTGCACTCATAGAGGGACCCAACATGTGCACTCATAGAGGGACCCAACATGTGCACTCATAGAGGGACCCAACATGTGCACTCACAGAGGGACCCAACATGCCATAAATATAGTTTACGATGCTGTTGCCAGCTTGCGGAAATCTTGCCTTTATTCCTACCAGAGATGTTCATAAAGCCTTTGACAGCTTATGGCATGATGACCTCATTTTCAAACTGATTGACCTCTCTGATCACAACTGGACCTTTCTTCACTTTATATACAACTTCCTCTCTAATAGGAAAATTTTCCCTTTCTTTAGTGGTAAGACAGCTGAACTGTTTATACCGACAGCTGGTGTACCTCAGGGCTCGTGTCTTAGCCCAATGTTATTCAATATATATGTCAATGATCTACCTCAACCTGAGTATAATGATAAAATTATTACCCAATTTGCTGATGATGTAATTCATGTAGTTTCGTCCACTCCTGTTACAGGTAAATATAAGTATGAGAAGGTCATATAAAAAATTAATACAGAACTACATAGAACAGCGAACTGGGAGAGGAAATGGCGTATTACTACTAACCCAGACAAAGTTCATATCAGTACCATTGGTTGTTTTTCCTCTACCATTGAAAATAAAGGGGGTATCTCCATCAGAGATATACCTATAGCCATTCATAATCCTAATAAGATACTGGGTTATGAGATAGACAGAATACTTCATTCATCTTCCCATGTCACCAAAAAGATAAATTTAGCCAAAGCTCGACTTGCCACTCTATTCAGATTTAAATCACCATCTCACGTGAAAAAAAGCACCTGTATAAGATGATGATAAGACCCTTACTTGAATATCCATGTGTGCCTTTGTCATTAACAACAAAAACAAACATGCTTCAACTACAACGAGTCCAGAACAAAGCACTCCATTTTATTACAGGCACAAGGAGAAGAGATAGAATTCGAACGGCTGATCTTCACGTTCAACAACACATTGTTGCAATGAATGTCCGGCTTGATCAATTGAAGAAGAGGCAACTATATTCCATGCAAGACTTGTATCTCGCAGACAGAGAACATCCTACCTATTTTGCCAATACCACAAACTACGTTATTAATGCAGCTCCTCATAGAACTCATAGGATGACCCTCCACCAGTGAGTGAGAAGATTTATACATAAGGAAGATTTTCAAAGACCTAAGATCTTGAGTGACCTTCCAGAAGATCCAGATGAATAGGTAACTCCAGAACCTTTTTATGGTTGGTTGATTCACCGGGAATTCTCCCGGCCCGGGTCTTTACCAGAGGGCGACCCGGCTCCGGCTCCCTGGTGTGGGAGTATGAGAGACCTATGTCTCCCATGGGAGGGGGTACCCCTCAGTGGTGGGATCAACTGGTCCCAGGCCTAGCCACATTCCCCACCAGCACGAGGCATAGAGATATATAGATGCTAGTCCACTCTGGTCTGCCACCTTCCCCGCCCCAAAGAGGCTGACGGGAAGGACAGGCTTGCGAGCCACAGATGGTAGCAAGCTCCAGCCCTGGCACCTACCCTGCCCTAGAAGGGCTGGGCATGGTGATCGACCCCTTTTTATGTCTATTGATATCTATTCTATTCTATGTGATTTGCCGGTATGGATCCCGGCCCGGGTGTCTTCCAATTTGACGACCCGGCATCGGCTCCCCGGTAGGGAAGTGTCATGTATCGACGTTAAAGGTACATGTGTGGCATGCCTTTGGTGGGAGAGGGGTCCTCTCCGAATCTACGGACAAACGACGTCCCAAAAGGTAGTCGCTCCAATGGTGGTTGGTGCAGGGTGCAACGGAGGCCCTCAGCAGGCCTTCACAGCAACGTCAGCGGTGGGGGGTGACGTGCAATGACTGGGAGTAAGGTCTCCAAATCTTTGACAGCCAAGTAGACCAGATGTGCCGCCTCATCTTCCCGGGGGTCATCGGGAAGTGTCTGCGGCAAAGGGACAATGTAGCTGGGCAGTCTAACAGGTAGTGCACCAGGGGTGTCGAAACCATTCGGTCACAGTGGGAACGGAGCTCCTCTCTTGCCCGTTCAATGATCCGAGCAGCGGTGGGATACCCTAAGCGCAGGCGGTGGACAACCACCCGCAGTTCCCTGGCCTGCTTCCGAATGGTTGGAGGGCGCCTGTGAGACGCCCTGTCATTCCAGCGGCGGCTCCGGGAATCCCCAGGGTCAGGAAGTGTGCCCCTGGCCGCACTGGTAGCCCATAGCATAATCTGGCTGAGGCTGATAGAGAGTGCACCACGTGGCTGTGCCTCGAGCATTGCAGCCTTAGCAGCCTCATCTGCTGCATCATTGCCGGGGATACCCACATGGCTCAGGATCCAGTTGATGGTGGCTCTGTGACCCTGGGCCATGAGCGTCTGCAGGTCACCCAGAATGGATGTGAGTAAGTGTATGTTGTCCCTTGGCTCTTTGTGCAGAATTGCCTGGATTGCTGACTTGGAATCAACATGTAGGACAGGAGGATGCTGATGGTTTGCAAGTGCATGCTGCAGAGCTTGTTGAACTGCATATAGCTCAGCCTGGAGGATGATGCAATGGTCTGGAAGGCGCCATACTACTGTCAGATTTATTGATATCTTCTTCTTCTTCTTCTTGATTTGCCAGGACTCTCCCGGCCCGAGCCTTGTCCAAGTGGTGGCCGGCCTTGGCTCCCTTTCTCGGGAGTATCTCAGACTAACGTCTGCCATGGGAGGAGGTACTTGGGACCTCTCATCTGTATGACCAACGGTCCCAAGGCCTAGCCACATTCCCCGCCCTCATGGGGCTCGTAGGGAGAAGCTAGGCCCATCTTTGGTCTGCCATCTTCCCTGCCCCAGGGGAGCTAATGGGAATAGCAGTCTTGTGAGCCGCAGCTCTGGCTTAGGCACCTACCCTGCCCTAGAAGAGCTAGGCATGGTGTCGATCTATTGATATCTTCTTCTTCTTGTTGATTGGCTGGGACTCTACCGGCCCAGGCCTTGTCCAAGTGGTGGCCCGGCCTTGGCTCCCTTTCTCAGGAGTATCTCAGACTAATGTCTGCCATGGGAGGAGGTACTTGGGACCTCCTCATCTGTGGGACCAACGGTCCCAAGGCCTAGCCACATTCCCGCCCTCACAGGGCTCGTAGGAGAAGCTAGGCCCATTTTTGGTCTAGCAGTCTTGTGAGCCACAGCTCTGGCTTGGCACCTACCCTGCCCTAGAAGGGCTAGGCATGGTGTCGATGATCTATTGATATGACTTCTAACCCAAGTTCTGGTGACTTCTGTTTTTTACTTCACAGCCATTACATCCAATTATGTAACAGTGCCATTAGTAAAAATGTTGGACACCACCTTTGCAAAGCGAGCCGGCCAGTATTTTAGATAGCAATTTTTATACCATCACTCGCCCTGCTATCTTCCTTGAATTTAAATTCAGCAATTATTAAAAAAATGCACTTAATATACCCTTTACCAATGCAGAGTCATGTAATTATAACTTTGTTATACCGAGTGACACTGTTGGGAAATGTTATGCCCATCTGATATATTAACTTGATATACCACTATACACATATATAAATGCACCAAAGGGTTGGGCACTTACCTTTTTATCCTTCCTCCACACAAACCCCCATTTTCCCAATTTCCATCCTTACCTATCCTTCTTCCTTCCCCATCTTGTTAAATTGACAATATGCAACACTTGGGTATCTTTATTGAGAAAACGTTTCGCCACACAGTGGCTTCATAGTCAAACAAGTAGAAAGTAGTAATAGAGGAGGAGTTTAGGTAATCAGTCCCTCGGCCTGAGTCGATGTCTTCAGTCCATCAATCTTGAATTAAATACAGATAAGGCAAATAGAAGTTGCTTATATACTGTGACAGGTGAGATGAAGCAGGAGGAGGGGTCATAGTGGTATCATCCACTAGTCGAGTAGTCCTTGTCCAAGGTTTGGGACAAATGTTGAAGAATCCGTTTGATATCAAGATCCCAAGAGTTGCTTCAGACAGGATGTAGATGAATGCACCACAAGTTGTTAAATAGGACACTTACCTGTTTTTGATCCATTCACAGTGGCTTCATCAGTCAATTGACTGATGGCCCACGTGGCAGTTTCTACAAATACCCAGTGTTGCATATGTGTCTAATTAACTGTCGTTCCTCATTCATCACTTCCCCATCTTACCAAAGCTCTGGTCAAAATGATGATGACTCAGCAGCCTCCACCACCACCACCACCACTACCACCACCACCACCCACCTCGCCTCTGCCTGACGACATCTTCACGAAGATTTATTACTGCATGATGTTTGCTCACATGAACAACGCAGCTAAACCAGGATCCTTCAACACATCGATAAACGACCTTCTTGCCCTCAACAACATGCCAGCATTCAACTTCCCAACAAGTCCTCCTTCACCACCACCAGCTAGTCCTCCTTCAGCTGAGATTTTAAAGATAGGAGGAGGAGGCGTTGATTCACCGGGAATTCTCCCGGCCAGGTCTTGATCTTTATCTTGAACTTTATGGCCGAAGAATCGACGAGATGGGGAAGGAAGGGGAAGGATGGAAATTCTGGAAAAGGATGGGATGGTGTAGGCGAGGAGGGAATGAAAGATCAGTGGCCCAACCACTGTGGAGCAGGTGGTACTGACGTACTGTGGAGCAGGTGGTACTGATGTACTGCAAGCGATGACTCAGCGGGGTGGTGGACGGTAGTGCTGGCTCACTGGAGCGAGGAGGGCGGCAGGGCGGCAGGGCGGCAGGGCGGCAGAGCAGGCGGAAAGGTCGAGAAGGCAGTCACACTGCACAGTGATGAGTTGACTACTGGGTCTCGGAGGCGGGAGTAGTGATGTCTAATGTCAGATGAGTAGGAGATCCATTCACAAGAGACTTGAATTTCTTTCCAGTGATGTAATCAATTTTAAAAGGGAATTCGTCGTCAAGTAGAATATCATGTAGGATGACTGAGAAGGAGTAGTTAGTGCCCTGATCAAGGGTATACTTGACAGTTCCATCCCGAAGACGCTGGTGAAGTTCCTTGGCATACATTATCTCGAGTATTGGTTGGTGGTGACAAAGTAAAGACCTGTGAAGGTTTGCACCTTGTCAACGTCAGTATATGTGTTAGAAGCAGCAGTGGGTGGGTTGCAGCTTGGGCCGCAGAACAGTGACAGGTCCTGGTGGTGGTGGAGTCGGGGGCTTGGCAGAGGTGGTCCGTGATTGGTTCTTGGTGGGGAGTGGCTGTGTCTCCACTGGCGGGGAGGCAGCTGATTGGTTCTTGTTAGAGGTGTGAGGTGATGGTGAGCTCTCATTAGTTGTTGTTAGCGTGACGTCATTAGTAGCTAGTGGTGGTGTTGGTGCAGCCGCTGAAGTGACGACGACATGATGTTGGTTGCTGCTGAGTATCACAGAAGATGGTGGAGAATCTGGGAATTTGAACTCTGGCATGTTGTTTAATTTGAAGAGTTCGTTGATGGAGGTGTTGAATGTCCCAGGAACAGCAACATTATGCATATGAGCATAGACCATACAGTAGTAGATGGTGGTTGGGTCACTGGCAGGTGCGATGGTGGTAGTTGTAGGTTGTGTGGAGGCTTGGAGAATTTTAGTTGTGGTAGCTTGTAGTTTTGTAATAGCAGCATAGGTGGGTGATTTTGAAGATGACTTTTTCTGTGCTGCTTCTTGGGTCTTCTTCAGAATGTCTACGAGTGGGACACTTAGCAGCAAGTGTGTGATGATCGTTGCTTTTACAGTTGAGGCAGGATGGTGTTGGTGGAGCAGCGGCGGTGCATGATCTAAAATCATGTCCTTCACTACTACATGTAGTGCAAAACTTCTTTTCCTTCACAGGACAGTCGCTAGTGTTGTGTGAATAAGAGTAACAGGTCCAACAGTGAGAAATGTAGTGGAATCTCAGCTTCGATGCAGGTGGGGCTGACGAAGTAATAATATACAGCCAGACCGTCGGCTAATGCAGTGGCAGCCATGTTGACGTCAGTAAACGTGACCTTGAGCATGGAGGAAGCTGTAGGTATTTTCATGATGCTTTCCACTGTGGCCCATGAGTTTTGATCTTCAATGGATGACTTGAGTTCGTCGATAAGTTGAACTGTGAGAAGCTTATCCAGTTTCTTAAGGAAAACTGTCCTCCTTGCTCTGAGAGCTGGAGATGACATGACAGTAAATCCTCGTTCAGATAGAGTGGTGGTGGCTGTTGTAGTGAGTAGTTTCTCTGCATCTTCATCATCGTTGCACACGACAATAAACGCTTCTTTCAGGGTCAATATGGTGTTGAACTTCACGTGTAGCACGCTCTTAACAGCTACTGCTAGAGCAAGTTTGGATGAATCATTCACAGTGCTACTGTTGGGTTTGATCTTGACACGATTTGCGTAGCTCATCGTGATGAAGGTATAAATTCCCTCCCAACGGGGATCGTAGGGAGACTGAAGGAAGTCAGAGCTGCTGTGACCGCACTGGGCAAAGTCAACAAGCAGAATCCGTATCTGTATCGTATCTGTATATCTATCTCCCGGCCCGGGTCTTTACCAGATGGCGACCCGGCTCCGCCTCCCTGGCGTGGGGTAGCAGAGACCGAAGTCTCCCATGGGAGGGGGTACCCCTTAGCGGTGGGACCAACTGGTCCCAGGCCTAGCCATATTCGCCCACAAGCACGAGGCAGGTAGGTAGATAGTTGCTAGGCCCCTCTGGTCTGCCACCTTCCCGCCCCAAGGAGGCTGTCGGGAAGGGCAGGCTTGCTGAGCCGCAGATGGTAGCAAGCTCCAGCCTTGGCACCTACCCTGCCCTAGAAGGGCTGGGCATGGTGATCGACCTTTTAAAGATAATTCCAAAAGTCGTCAGCTTTGCTGCACCAGATGACTTGCAAGAATTGCTACTTGAAGATGACACGTGCTCTACTACAGCTCCCACCAATGAGAGTTCACCTCCGCCTGGCACCACCACCTCTGCTAAGAACCAATCAGCTGCCTCTCTACCAGTCGAGACACAGCACCCTCCCACCAATGGGCTTCCAACTGCCCCCCAAAGAACCAAACACCGTCCACGTCCCTCACACCTCTGCTGCTGCCCACTCTCCCCTAAGCCTCCCATCGTGATGGATGGGGTCAAGTTCTACACAACTCCAAGTTTAATGGCCCAATGTTACCACCTGAACTTCCCAACGACTCCAAGACAAGACTGTCAAGTTCGTCAGCACTACCAAAAACGGGCCACCAGGGAAACAATTCTCTACAGCCTCACTCAATCACTTCAGTTTCCGCCCCCATATACAAGTGCATCACCTTTCAAAACGCAGTTCAACTCATCGAAAATGGAACAATGCTTGATAATCTCCTCGTCACCACATCACTGCCAGAGTTCCTGGCCTTCTTTCGTGCCTGCTCCCGCCCTGCCGCCCTCCTCGCTTCAGTGAGCCAGCACTACCGTCCACCACCCCGCTCAGTCATCGCTTGCGTACATAAGTACCACCTGCTCCACAGTTGGGCCCGATCTTTAAATAAAAAAAAGGCACAATACCGTGACTGGAACAATACAAAACACAACCCGCACATATATAAGAGGGGCTTACGACGAAGTTTCGGCCCATTGGCACTGTCTTTCATTCCCTCCTCGCCTCCACCATCCCATCCTTTCCCAGTATATTTCCATCCTTCCCCTTCCTTCTTCCTTCCCCATCTCGTCGATTCTCTCGGCCCATGTCGATGTCGATGGCCTCATTGAACCCCTCTGGTGCTGTATTAGGGTGATGGAAAATTTATTAGTGAGCATTGGGGATTGCCAGTTCAAGGCACCATCTTTTAGGAACTTAGACGGGATGTTATCTGGAGCCGGCAGTAAATAATAAAAAAAAAGAGAGTGCCCTGACGCGAGTCTTACTCACAAAATGACTCCACTGATTAAGTTACTTTATGCTCAAGAATTATATTGTCTTTCTGCCTAAATTTAAAACATTCTTAAATAAAGCATAGCAACAAAAAATAAAAAAACATTTAAACTTTATAAACTGATATTTTTTTAATAAGATTAAATGTTGTATTAATAAATAAAATCGATTTTTGAAACAAAAATTAAAAGTTTAAATTTAACTAAAAAATTACATTCAAGTTCTCTTAACTTTTAGTTTTAAATTTAAAGCAAATGGATGCATTATACGATGTGGAAGATATAGGAAGAGAAAGAAGGAAGAGACTAATTTTTAATTTTAAAATACCCTTTAAGTAGGGTAATAATAACAATATTGTGATTAAGAATGTGGGATAGGCGCGGGAGGATGAGGCAACATCTAGTGTCCAGCCATCAGAAACTCCTCCCAGTCATTGTACGTCACCCACTGTGAAGGTTCTTGGGCCTTCATTGCACCCTACACAAACCCCATTAGAGCAAACTAACTTTTGGGACATCATTTGTCTTCCCACCGAAGGCTCCGAAATACAAGAAACTAAACGACCTTCCCTACCCGGAGAGCCACTGCCGGGTCGCCAATTCGGAAAGAGACCCGGGCCGGGATCCAACCCCAAATCACCTGAATAAAATAAAATAAAATTGAAAGATGAAGTTAACTATTGCTTATTTTTAAATACCTCTTTGTGGGGTATTAATAATAATAATAAATTTGTAATTTAGTTAAAATTGGTAAGAACCTTGTTTATCCCCAAAACATAAATGTTATTAGATATCCACTAACATACACCCATTTGACTTTTAATTCTTTACATTACATATATAGACCCGTTTACAAAACTAACACAATCCCCTCCTCTCACCCACACTAACAGCATTCACACTCACCACGAGTGCGCACGCGCACCACATACGGGACTCCTCACGAGTGCGCCCCATACTGGTGAAAAATCACTAAGTAAAATGATGGACTACGTAACAACCAAATGAAAGTAGGCAGAGAAGAAGTTAGTTTCCAAGGGAACACAAATATACAGCTATACGCCACTTGACGCCATTTCCGCCTACTCAAATTCCGTTTATGTCACTTTTCCAGAGTAAGTTTCAGTTCAGTGAACGTCATTACATCCGCTTTACGTCACTCAGCAACTGTTTTCTGTATTTAACTTTTATAGATTTTCCCTCCGGACGTCAAATGCTATTTTATCACTTTTTGACTATGGTTGGGCGACTGCTGAAGATTACTGGAAGAAATTTGCTTTCCATTTGTATATTGCGAATTACAACTACAGGTTTTTCGTCTTTCCACAAGTAACTACTTACTTACAAGTAACTTCAACTACTACTTACAAGTAACTACTTCTTACCCGTATTTCTCGCACTTCAATAACAGAAGAATTTTCTAATTTTCGTCACTCCGCCATATTAATTTTTTTTTTTGTTATTGGTTATGACAACAATGGTGAAATGGTTTTTTTCTTGATTCGCCGGACTCTGGTTTCAGGATGATAAATGATCTTATGTTGTTGTGTTTGCCTTCCGGCAACACTACACGACGTGTTCTACAACACTCACTTCTACACAAATACATACTCGCTTGTCTTATTCGGCATGTATAAACGTTGTAAAAAAATTTACTTACATGATTCATTACCTTTGTAACTTGTGAGTTCATTACCTTTGTAACTGGGAGTTCATTACCTTTGTAACCTTGAGTTCATTCCTTTGTAACATGGGAGTTCATTACCTTTTTTCCTTGTTCAGCTTTTCAAATTTTGCGAAGCCCCGGACCCATTATGTTCCTCTGTAATCTGTAAATACGTACTTTTGTAACTTGTCATGATTATGAGATCCTGGGTTTTACCATTCTATTCTAGGTGATTTTTTTTTTTAAAAAACATTGTGGGGAATTATGAGAGATTGTCTTTTCGGACTACCACCACTTGCAACAAACAATCTCTCGGGAGATGATCCTAATATTTACCACAGTCACTCCCCTGAGGCGTGTGAGAAACGTGAGTCTCTGGTCGCTGAAATGACTCCTTCGATAATTTCACACCCTCTGAACCCCCCTTACGCTCCTAGACCAGTGTAATAAATCTGAATAGATAATAATAATAATTATGGTATGATTAATTTTAAGTGGACTGTATAGGTAATATTTGACTGTTTGAATAGTGAATACAATAGGTTAATATCTACTCACATTTTTATACGTGTTGATGTTCACTGGAGATCCTTATCATTCCCACCGCAGACACATTATCTCAACATACCTACTGGCCAGATGGTAACTAAGATTCTTGCATACTTACGAAATACGATAGGTGGATTCTCCTAGTTGACTCTGCCCAGTGCGGTCACAGCAGCTCTTGACTTTGGGTTTTTCCCAGTCTCCCTACGATGTTGGGAGGAATTTATACCTTCATCACGATGAGTTATGCAAATCGTGTCAAGATCAAACCCAACAGTGGCGGAATGATTCATCAAACTTGCTCTGGGAGTTCTTTAGAGCGTGCTACAGTTATTCAACACCATATTGACCCTGAAAGAAGTTTATTGTTGTCTGCAACGATGATTTAAATGCGGGAAACTACTCACTACAACAGCCCACCACTCTCACTCAACACCCACCACCACCTCACTACAACACCCACCACCACTCTCACTACAACACCCACCACCACTCTCACTACAACACCCCCCCACCACTCTCACTACAACACCCACCACCACTCTCTCCCACCCCACTCACTACAACACCCACCACCACTCTCTACAACACCTACCACTCTCACTACAACACCACCACCACTCTCACTACACACCCACCACCACTCCCTCAACACCCACCACCACTCTCACTACAAACACCCACCACCACTCTCTCCACAACAGCCCATCACTCCTGCCAGCCACCATCCTCTCACTACAACAGCCACCACTCTCACAACAACAGCCACCACCCTCCTACAACAGCCACCACCACTCTCACTACCCCCCGCCACCCTCACCCCACTACAACAGCCACCATCACTCACTACAACAGCCACCACCACTCTCACTACAACAGCCACCACCACTCTCACTACAAAAGCCACCACCACTCTCACTACAACAGCCACTTCCTCCTCAACCCACCACCACTCTCACTACAACAGCCACCACCACTCTCACACAACAGCCACCACCACTCTCACTACACAGCCACCACCACTATCTCAACAGTCACCACCACCCCCCTCACTACAACAGCCACCACCACTCACTACAACAGCCACCACCCTTCCCCTACAACAAACCACCACTCTCTACAACCCCGCCACCATCACTCTCACCCCAGCCACCACCACTCTCACAAACCCCGCCACCACCACTCTCACTCAACAGCCACCACCACTCTCCTACAACAGCCACCCCCCACTCACTACAACAGCCATCACTCTCACTACAACAGCTACCACCACTCTCCACAAAAGCCCCCACCACTCTCACTACAACAGCACCACCACTCACTCAGCCACCACACTCTCACTACAACAGCCACCACCACTCCCCACTACCCACCACCACTCACTACACCCACCACTCTCACTGAACGAGTTTACTGTTGTCATCTCCAGCTCTCAGGGCAAGGAGGACAGTTTCCTTAAAAAATTGATAAGCTTCTCACAGTTCAACTTATCGAAAAATAAGACCTCATTGAAGATCAAAACTCATGGGCCACAGTGGAGACATGAAAATACCTACAGCTTCCTCCTGCTCAAGGTCCCCTTCACCGACTGTCCTGTGAGGACAAGAAGTTTTGCACCATGTAGTAGTGGTTATGATTTTAGATCATGCGCACCGCCCGCTGCTTTCCACCAACACCATCTTATAACTGTAAAAGCAACGATGCTCTGTGCTGCTAAATGTCCCACTCGTAAAGACATTCTGAAGAAGACCCAAACATGAAAAAGTCATCTTCAAAATCACCCACCAATGCTGCTTTTACAAAACTACAAGCTACCACAACAAAAAATTCTCAACCTTCTACGCAACCTACTACTACCACCATCTACACCTATGACCCCACCATCTACTACTGTATGGTCTATGCTCCTTATGCATAACGTTGCATTCCTGGGACATTCAACACCTCCATTAATGAACTCTTCAAATTAAACAACATACCAGGGTTCATCCCAGGTCTACCTGCTTCTGTGATGCTCAGCAACAACCAACATCCTGTCAATCACTTCAGCAGCTGCTGCCAGCACCAACACCAACACCAGCTACTACTGATGTCCGCCAACAACAACCAATGAGAGCTCACTACACCTCACACCCCTCTACCAGAGCCAATCAGCTGCCTCCCTTCCCTCGTCAGAGACACAGGCCACTCCCCACTGAACAATCACCGACCACCTCTGCTGTTCCACCAGTTTCCCAGCACCACCAGGACCTGTAACTCGTTCTACCTCGGCCCAAGCTTGCAACACATCCACTGCTGCTCCTAACACATCTCCTGCAAATGATCCAGCTGATGTGCAGGTGAATTGGTTATGATTTTATATCTCCTTTGTCTCCACCAACCAATGCCCCGAGTTAATGTATGCCAGGAACTTCAGCGTCTTCAGGATGGGACTGTCAAGTACACCCTTGACTAGGGCTCCTTCACCTTCTCAGTCATACTACATGATATTCTACTAGAAACCGATCTCCCTTTTGAAATTGACTACGTCACCTAGAAAGAAATTCAAGTCTCTTGTGAATGGCTCTCCTACTCATCTGACATTAGACATCACTACTTCTCCTAAGCCTCCAAGACCCAGTAATCAACACATCACTGTGCAGTGTGACTGCCTTCTCCACCTTTCCTGCCTGCTCTGCCCACTCCTTCACTCTGCCGCCCTGCCGCCCTCCTGCTCAGTGAGCCAGTACTACCGTCCACCACCCTGCTGAGTCATCGCTTGCGATACACATCATTTACCACCTGCTCCACAGTGGACCCAGAGGACACTGATCTTTCATCCCTCCTCGCCTCCACCATCCCATCCTTCCCCATCTCGTCGATTCTCTCGGCCATACATGTCGATGTCGATGCCCGCCCTTGAACCCCTCTGGCACTGTTAGTGATGTGGACAAATTTGATATATGAGCAATGGGGATTGTCAGTTCAGAGGCACCATCTTTTAGGAACTTAGACGGGATGTTATCTGGATTCAATAATAATAATAATAATAATACAAAACGAAGTGTCCCTGACCTTGAGTCTTACTCACATAATGACTCCACTGATTAAAGTTACTTTATGCTAAAAAATTACTATATTGTCTTTCTGCCTAAGCTTAAGCATTCTTAAATACCAACATAACAACAAGGAATATTAAAACACTTGAAGTTAATAAACTGATATATTTTTTAATAAGATTAAATGTTGTAATAATAAACAAAAACGATTTTTAAACAAAAAATTAAACAAAATAAAATTAACAAAGTTACATTCAAAATAACTGTATTAATGATTTTAAGTTTTAAATCCTTATACAAGCTCGTGGATGCAATATAAATGGAAGATAAAGGAGGAGAGAAAAGAAGGAAGAGATGTTATTGTTTAATTTTTAAAATACCCGCTGCTAGGGTAATAACTAAATTGTGATTAAGAATGTGGGATAGGACCCCACGGAGGATGAGGCGCTTCTAGTGTACCTAGCCATCAGAAACTCACTCCCAGTCATTGCACATCACCCACTGTGAAGGTCTGTAATGGGCCTTCATTGCACCCTACACAAACCACCATTAGAGCAAACTAACACCAGGTGTGTTTGTCTTCCCACCGAAGGACTGCCACTGTGTCTAAACTCCGCGGCACTTCCCTACCCGGAGAGCACTGCCGGTTCGCCAATTCGGAAGAGACCCGGGCCGGGATCCATACCACCAAATCACCTAGAATAAGGACAGATACACAACACATCTGAATGAACCATGCCAGTCAAGGACTCAGCACTAAAAGGCGCTACCCATGGACAGCGACTCTCAGGGCACCTTGGGAGGTTCCAGGCCCCCAAGAAGGTCAAGGATCAACTGGTGATTCTATATAGAGCTGAACTCCCCATCAGTCCAGACAGGCGGTGCCAGGGCCTGCCCAGGATCCCAGCCTGGAGGATCCTGCCTCAGATGGGGCTGGGGAGTTTTCCCTGGTGGTCGGGAAGGAACCGGTCTGGTCGCTGCTCAGGGCAGCCAGTTCCTTCAACAGGTTTATATTCCCCACCTACAGATGAGTGGGAGTTAGGGTAGCGACAGTCCCCTCCAGCAAGCTCAGCTGCGAAATCATGAAATCCTCAGGGGGAGAGATCCTGGCAAGCCTCGGGACGAGGATACATACGTCAGGATCGCGACCATATCAGAACCCAGGATAAGGGAGCTCTTTGCCCAGGACTAGGTGAGTAAGGGGTTGTCAGACATGCTGCCCATCAGCAGACGCTTCCTCGAAGTGCCCAACTTGCTCAAGGCCGAAAGACTAACTACGGGAATCAACCGTTTGACTCGGGCGTATTGATCCTACAGGGGGCCTTCACACCCTATGCACCCTAGGAATGTGGGGAAATTCAAGACCCGGGCCTACATAGATGGCCCGCTGATCTTCCCCACGTTGCCAGGGATTCAACCACATTGCAGCCACCTGCCAGCATGTGAAAAGGGTGAGGTGCAGCAAGCAGCACGACTCCAGGGACTGCATAGCCCTGTAGACAGGCAACCGAGATTCAACGCTGAGCCCAGATGTGTCAATTGTGGGAAGAGCTGCCGCCTGGAATCGGAGCTCCTGCTCTTGCAAGAGGTGGCCAGATACGACAGCAGCACGCCCCTACGACGACCACAGCAAACTAACACTCAGGGCCCCAGCAACCTAGGGAGCCCTTCCTGCCTATACACCTAGGAATGTGGAAATTCAAGACCCGGGCCTACATAGATGAAGGCCGCTTCAGTCACTACAATTGCCAGGGATTCAACCACATTGCAGCCACCTGCCAGCAGCGAAAAGTGCGGGGTCTGCGGCAAGCAGCACGCACGACTCCAGGGACTGCATAGCCCTGCTCCAGGCAGAACAACCCCGAATTCAACGCCCAGAGCCCAGATGTCCATCAATTGTGGGAAGAGGCACCACGCCTGGAGATCGGAGCTTTCCTGCTGCATAACGCAGGAACGGCAACAGACATTTGCCAGCACGCCCCTACGACGACCACGGCATTCCCAACACTCAGTTCAACAGACGACCAACCCATGGAACACTCAACTTCAGCAGCCACCAGGGACACATCACAGCTTCCCAGAGCCAATACCCACGACCTACAACACCGAGTTCATGCAGGCTCCTGCCAGTGGGACGTAAGTACAGCTCCAGCTGAACCAAGTTGGCCAACGACCGGACAAGCGCCAGAAAAGCCTCCAAGAAAGTAGAATCATTAAGGACAGAACAAGCCCGGCTCAGGATGCTGCCAAGGGGCTGGGGCCTGGCAACGAACCCCGCCGACCACCAGTGGAACCCCCAATGCAAAGTCCAAGACGTCCCTGTGAGCAAAGAACGAAAAGCCACTGCAGGCCAGATCGCAGAGAGCAGTGCAGGCCTACACAGCAACAACTCAGTCAACGGTGTAATTACAGAACAGCAGCCCCAGAGCCCAATCGGACACCAGCGGCCGCCTCGACCCTGAGCGATGGGGCCGGACTCAAAAGAATGCCAGCTTCACCTCTGGTGATCATGATCATCACGAGTACCATTTCAAACCTGCTCCCGTCTATGGTGGACCGGGAGAACTGAAGAGCTCCTTGGCACCCTCTTTTTCCGGCTTGGTTCTGCTGGATTTACAGTCGTCAACAAAATTGCAGGGAACATCTCGGCAGGGTCTTCTTGAGTCTACAATCAAGAGGGACGATGATGGACTCCATCGAGGAGGTCATGGACGAAACGGGAGTGGATGGAGTCCGACGGTCGCTCTCAGCCCTTAAAAATTCTACAGTGGAACATCTGCGGTCTGTGACGAAAATCCACCTCGTCGTCGAAACGAGCAGTCAGGAGGCAATCGACGTTTCCTGCTCAGGAGACCTTAGTGAACCCGCCGCCGAACCGCAGCCGCATACAGGGATTCTCGGGCTACCTACAGCGAGCTGGAGTTCCGCCAGGGGCATGGCGGTCTACGTGAGGGAACTCCATTCCCCACTCAATCGTCAGTGACCCATCAACTGTGGCGAAGGGGTTGAGTGCAAGCTGTCACTCTGCACCTACCGGCCGGGCCACTAACGATCCCATAATGTGTACCGAACCGAGAGTCACCCTCGACCTCTCCGAAGTTGCAGCTTTCGCTGTGTCGCCGAGCCATGGCGTGCTGGTGGCAGGGGATATCAATGCCCACCATGAGCTGCGCTCAGTCACTCCCTACAAATGAGACAAGACGGCACCTGGCGGTGGAGGATGTTCCGAGATCGCCCTCTCAACACAGGAGAGCCGACTCACCACTATGGCAACCAACTGCCGGACGATCACGCTACTCTCCCGGATGCTACTTCAGGAGCCAGTTGGGAAATCCACCCTCTTCTCACCAGCGACCATTTGCAATCATCATCACCACTCTGTCGCTCTCCGAGACCTCCCTCTGTACTCCCCACCTCCACGGTGGAGACACTAAGAAGGCTGACTGGCAGTGCTTCCCGGACGTCATCCAGCAGTGGTGGGAGACTGATCTCTCTGACCCAGATCGGCTACCCAGAGCCTCCAAGCAGCTTTCCTCGAGCAGCCAGGCAATACCACTCACAAAAGGGTCGGGGGAATGCCCAAGCGTATTGGTGGTTCTATGACGAAGGCGAGTCCAACGTCTAACTACCGCGTCAATCGATGCCCGTAGTTACACCACCGGCAACCCTACGGCACTGGTCCCTCAGGCTTCTGTGTGAGAGGGTGGTGCGGCCGCTGCCATCTCCCACAGGACCGTGCAAAGTGGTTAGAGTGGTGTGCTTCCTTCAGCCACTACTCTACCCTGTCTGAGATCTGGAAAGAAGATCAGCATAGCTCTGTGAAATCATAGAGGTGCTTGTGCGTGCTCATCATGACCCAGCTGGGGAGGCAGAGAGGCTGGTGGTACTCTTCCACATCAGGGCAGCCTGACCCTTCCCCCAGGACATCCAGGACCTCCAGGCCACCCTCCTCCCTGGTAGGACTTGCCAGAGTTCTAGAGGCATCCCAGGCACTGCAAGACGACACCGACGTCAGTTCACCAGTCGGGAGCTGCAAGCTGCCTTCCAAGACTTCACGGGACTGGCCCCCGGGCAGGACAGGAATCACCTACAGTATTATGATCTCAAAGGAAGCAGGCCCTCACGGGCATGACGCCCTCCTGAAGTCATCAGCCATACCTGGAGGGTCGGGCGACTTCCCACCGCATGGAAGCAAACATCCTGCTGATCCCTGAGCCAGGGATCCAGGCAACATGCGGCCATTCCCTCACCAGCTGCCTATCAAGGTTGCAGAGAGGATGGTGTTGTGACTTCAAGATGGAAGCTTGGTCGGGCACCAGCACATCTACTGACTTCACACGGTGGGCCTCTGAGAAGCGTCACCACCCTCATGGCCAGCGTGGAGTCTGACAAAGAGGCCGAAGATTGTCATCTTTCTCGACCTTGAGAAGGCCTTCGAAACTGGCCAGTGCACCGACCATCCTCGACCTGCACAGCGCGCGAAGGAGTGAGGGCAAGCCTTGCCTGGGTCGGCTCACTCTCCAGGGCCGGCGGGCGGAGTGCGCTTCCAGGGGCAACTCTGCCGCCAGGACCATGGAAAATGGCACCCGGCAAAGGGCATCAGTCCTCAGCCCAACTCTCTTCAACGTGCTGATGCATGAGCTGGTGCAGCCCGACGTTCTCCAGCAGGCACCCGACTGCTCCAATAAGCTGACAAACCTGGCACTCATTGTCATCAGCACAGAGCTCAGACTGTGCGCAAAAGCCCCAACGCGACCTCACCCTGCTGTTACCTTTACTGCCGTATCCTTGGCCTCAAGATCTCAGCGGAAAGTCAAGGCCATGATCTTTCGTGCCAAGGTGCCGATACCAGAGCTGAAGGTCTCAGACATCAACTTCGACTGGGTCAGCAGTTACACCAGCGAATATATGATTGACAGCCGACTCTCCTTCACGCAAGCAGGCAGAGCATGTCAGGGGCGTGCCATGCAACGTGTCACGGCCATGCGTGCCATGAAAAGCAATCCTAGGACTGGGGCCAGCCCAGTCTTCTCCGGATGTTCTACGTGCAGGCGGTGCGCTCATGAATCGACTTATGGTGCAATCACCCTGGCCCATGCTCATCCCTCATGCCTCAGCGCTCAGCGTTGTACAAAATGCTGCGGCTCGGGTCATGCTGGGGGCTCTAGGCTGGACAGACACAGTGACTCTACAGGCAGAGGCCCAACTGCAGCCCTAAGTGACAGGATCGCCCTTGTTGCTGCAAGGAGGTTGGCCAAATTTGTCCAGCTACCGTTGGTGAGCACCTGCTGAGACTCATTGACCGTCCAGCGAGGCGACCGCGGAGGCCGTGTCGACTATATGGTTGTGGTCGGCTGCGGAAGTGACACAGGAGCTGCTATGCAGCTCCTCGCGAGGACAAAGGATGCGACCGGCCAGTCGATGGGTACACTGGTGCCATGGGCGCAGAACCTGGCAATCCACCTTGCAAACCTGCCAGCCCACAATAAGCGTCACTGTCCACAGCACATGCTGCAGGTGGGCATTACAAACATTGCTGCAGCGGTGGGCAGCTGCAAGCATTGCTGCAGACATCAGTGTGCAGTGTGCTACACTGATGGATCAAAGTTTGAGGCTGGCCGCACGGGTTCGGGATATATCACTCCTCCTAACGGCCGACTGGCCTCCCAGACCACTGCAGCATCCACAGGCAGAACTCCATGCCATCCAGGGGGCCATCCAACATGCGCTCCTGAACACCGCAACCTCCAGTCATCCACGTCGACTCCAGGGTAGCGATACAGGCCATCATGTAGGGAGCCGAGATTAACATCCGGCTCCTCACCGCCATCAAGAAGAGACCTACACCTCACTTGACGAGGCAAGGACGGCGAAGCAGCAATCAATTAGATGCAAACCCATCGACCTTGCTGGGAATGATGCACGGCGGATGGGGCAGCTAAGTCTGCCACACTTGCGGCCCAGCCTGCGACTACAATTGCCATTAGCCGCAGGAAGCTGCACCTGGGGGCAGCTTAGGCGTAGGCATCCCACTACCAGCCGGGAGCATCTCGGAGCCGGCACTGGTATGATGGGGCGACTGCGTAGAGGGCCCCCACCAAACATGAGGGAAGCTGAACAGGGATCTGCAAGTCAGCGTCCACCGCCTGCGCCTCAACCCTTCCCTGCCTGCCAGCGCCTCCTTCGAACGCATGAGAGGAGCTTTGCCACACTCTCCGGATGGTTCCAAGCCTCTAGTTCACTATATGCCAGCATTGTCCTGCGAAGACGGCCATCCGCACCCAGGCACTTCACGATGGCACGGGGATCTGACCTGCGGAGACAAAGCAGCCCGGCTGGTTTTACCTGGCCACCCATGATTTGGAGACACTGCCCCGTTCTATGCCACCAGCCCCTCGATGACGACGCGGGCCCGACGACGTGCAGACCCCACCCACTACATTCTTTTCTCACTTCCTTCTTTCTTATCCCCCATCCTTCTTCTTCCTGTAGGTAGAACCACAGCCTGAAGTACCAAGATCTGCTGATAGAAGATGCAGCGTCAGAAGACATCCCCATCATGGGGAGCCACAGCGAAAGAAAGAAAGAAGATGACACCCTCTACCCAGGGGCCAATGCCGGGTCACCATTTGGAAGACCCGGGCGGATCTTCGGCAGACATACAACAACAACAACAGCCTAGAATAAAATAAAATAAAAATTGAAAGATGAAGTTACACTATTGTTTATTTTTTAAATACCTCTTTGTAGATCATTATTAATAATAATAAATTTATAATTTAGTTAAAATGTGGTAAGACACCATTGTTTATCTAAAACCTAAATGTTATTAGATATCCACTGTCTAACATACATGAACTTGAACTTGTATGGCCGAAGAATCGACTGAAGATGGGAAGGAAGAAGGAAGGGAAGGATGCAAAAATGCACTGGAAGGATGGGATGGTGGAAGAAGGTTGGGTAGGAAAGATCAGTGGCCCAAACCACTGTGAACAAGTCAATTACCATAGTACTGCAGGTGTTATGATGAAGGCTAAGAGGCAGGGACATTGGTGTCATGTCTCTCAGGAGACGTGCGGCGGCTTCAGCAGGCAGGAAGGTGGAGAAGGCAGTCACACTGCAGTGATGTGTTGGAGAGATTAATGGAACGTTCCATTTATGAGTGAGGTGAACTGCTCTTGTGTGTTGTGTTTCTGTTTTCGTGGACGCGTTATAACAGAGGATGATTAAGGTCACGGATAATGTCGTCGATGGTGTTGAGTGGTTATTGCGCCCCTGAACTGGGCCTCAATGTATATAATGTATATTTCCATTTTCTATAATTTTATATTGCGAATATTCTCGATTATAGCTTCGTTAATATTTTGCTTTATATTATTATTAGAAATAATAAACAGCTATATATATTAGGTAGGATGTAAAATTTTTTTGTTGTGCTCGAGTGTAGTAACTGCCTTGGTGTTGGCAAACTACTGTTATGCTGCCGGCGTCTGTTGGGGGGGAGTCAGTCTCTGGACACACCTGAGCTGGGTGGTTGTTCCTCCTTCCTCTCTCTCTCTAGCCCTTTACCCTCTCCAGTCAAACCTCACCTTTTTTCTACTTGTTGTCTGGACATTAGGCTTTTGTTGGGTAGATTTTATTCGTTGGGGGGGCGAATCATACTTCTCAGGACTCTGTGTAACTCTGTTCGCAGAGAATAGACTAGACAGTGATTTTTCGACTTTGATAACTCAGGTCTCAAGCTCTAGCTCTGGACCTACTTCGATAAGGCATCTGTGCACCGCCACAGTTTGGGATTGTTTATGCTGAACCTAGCTTCAGTAGAAAGGGAGTTTTATGACTGTTTTGGAGGATCTACTGATGGTCCCCAGTTAGGGTCGATTTTCTATCTCCTTGTTCCTGATGCTGTGTTGCTGTTGCCTGTTATAGTGCTGTTCTGCGAAGTGGTCTTTTTACTGGACAATCAAGCTGTTCTGGTTGTCTGTTTGTTAGAGCAGCTAGCTTAAGAGTTGTTCTGTCGTACACTGGTTGAGTCGAGTTATAGTTACCGGGAGCACACTCATACACACATTTATTCCTACTTGTATATATATTATTGTAATTACTGACATTGTACCTGGTGGTACTTGAGTCATTTATATATATATATATATATATATATATATATATATATATATATATATATATATATATATATATATATGTGCCCTCAGCACAGACTTATTGTATATGAGAGCAGTGTAGGAGCTACCCTCCTAATTATCCTAATTGATATCTTAATTAATATCTTTATATTTGATTTACTTTGCTACCCTAGATTTTCTCACTTTGATAATAAACCTTTTAAATATATTTGTTTGGTTAGTACCCTATCAGTTGCAATCCCTTAATCTATATAATATGTCGGATAACTGAACCAGGATACTGACTTTGTTGCAAAAGCCCAGTAACAGGCTGGATGCTAGAAGGGCTTTCCTTTCTAGTGTTCACTGGAGATATCTATTATTAATAGATATCGTGTCATTTGTAACAGTGGTGTGAAGTACAGATGAACTTGACAGTTCCTTCTTGGAGACGTTGATTAAGTTCAGTGGGCATCATTGTTGTGGGAAATTGTCGAGTAGTCCAGAATCTGACACCATGCATGGTACATGGTGGTAGTGACGGAGTGGAAGTGTTGGAAGACGAAGTCTCTGATTGGTTCGAGGTAGTAGGAGCTGAATGCTTCTCATTGGTGGCAGGTGGTTGTGGCGTGACTGGCAAGGAGGCAGCTGATTGGTTCTCAGGGAGTGGTGGTGGTGTGAGGTGGAGGTGAACTCTCATTGGTGGAGGCTGGTGTAGAGGGGGCGTCATCTTCAAGCAGCAATTCTTGCAAGTCATCTGGTGCAGCAAAACTGACGACTTTTGGAATTATCATCATCAACATCAGCACACGCTCACGCTCATTCCACTGCTGACCTAGCTACACGCTAGTCACAGTCGCTCCTGCTAATCAGAAATGTCCCTACGATCCCCGCTGGGGAGGAATTTATATTCTACAAATAGCACCTATACCTTGCACGATGTCTGCACATCGTGTCAAGATTAAGCCAAAACACGGTGTAATCAACGACTCCTCGAAACTAGCCCTTGCTTCAGCTGTAAAGACTTGCTTGCAGGTCAAATTTACAGCCATCCACTCACTCAAAGACTCCTTCTTAGTAGTCTGCACCGACGACCACGAAGCATCAAAACTGACCGACGACAATGCTGAAGAGACTTAATGACCGCCAATTCACCATCTCCCTTCACCCTCACTGCTGGCGAAACGTTTCGTTTTGTGAAAAGACTGGACAACATTATCACAACCCAACCGACAGAGGACCTGAAGGCTTCAATTGAAGAACAAAACTCCTGGGCAACGATTGATAGCATAACTAAAATTCCAAATGCAACATCAATGATAAAAGTAACTTTCACAGACATCGAAATGGCGGACAGAGCAGTGTCAGACGGCCTGGCAATCTCATATTACATAAGAACATAAGAACATAAGAATGTAGGAACACTGCAGAAGGCCTACTGGCCCATACAAGGCAGGTCCTTATCAAAACCACCACTACCTAAGAATTTATTCCCGTACTCACGACACTAATCAAACCCAGCCCTCCCACTCATATATTTGTCCAATCTCTTTTTAAATCCACCCAAGGTCCCAGCCTCTATCACCCCACTCGGAAGATTGTTCCACGCATCTACAACTCGTTCGAAAACCAGTACTTGCCTATGTCTTTTCTAAATCTAAATTTATCCAATTTAAATCCGTTATTTCTGGTTCTTACTTGGTTCGATATCCTCAGTATTTTATTAATATCTCCTTTGTTTATACCCATCATCCACTTGTACACCCTCGATGATATCTCCCTCATTCTACGCCTCTCCAGAGAGTGGGATTCAACGCTCTAAGTCTATCTTCATACGGGAGATTTCTTATACTGTAAATCATTTTAGTCATTCTTCTTTGTATGTTCTCCAATGAATCTATATCCATCCTGTAGTAAGGTGACCAAACTGAGCTGCATAATCCAAATGAGGTCTCACTAGTGATGTATAGAGCTTAAAATAACTTTTGGACTTCTGTTGCTTATACTTCTTGAAATAAATCCTAGTAATCTGTTAGCCTTATTGCACACTTAGGCACTGTTGTCTTGGCTTTAGATTCCTGCTTACCATGACTCCCAAGTCTTTTCACATTCTGTATGATCAAGCTCTACTTCACCTAGTTTATAAATTCGAGGGATATTTTCATTACCAACGACTAGCACCTTACACTTGTCCACATTAAACTTCATCTGCCACTTTTCAGACCAAGACATTAATTTGTCCAAATCCTCCTGGAGTTCACTGGTATCCTGCTCAGAATGAATTATACGGCCTATTTTTGTATCATCAGCAAATTTACTCATGTCACTTGCAATTCCTTCATCAAGGTCATTTATGTAAATTATGAACAACAATGGGCCCAAAACTAATCCTTGTGGAACGCCACTAGTGACTAATCCCCATTCAGATTTGACCCCATTAATGGAAACTCTCTGCTTTCTATTGGTAAGCCATGCCTCTATCCATGCTAGAACTTTACCTCCTATACCATGAGCTGCCACCTTTCTTAAGAGTCTCTTGTGAGGTACTCTATCAAGGCCTTACTGAAATCCAAGTAAACTATATCATATTCTTTATCACTGTCTACTGCCTCAAATGTTTTATTGAAAAACGTCAGTAAATTTGTTAGGCAGGAACGACCTCTCGTGAACCCATGCTGAGATTCATTAATCAAATTATGTTCTTCAAGGTGACTTCTAATAATATCAGCTATAATTGATTCTAATAATTTGCCTACTATAGATGTGAGGCTTATTGGACGGTAATTTGATGGAATTGACTTATCCCCTGATTTGAATATAGGAACTACATTAGCTATCTTCCACATCTCTGGCATAACACCAGTTAGGATGGACGTATTAAACACATTCATTAATGGCTGACTAGTTCCATCTTACATTCTTTAAGTACCCGGGAAAACAACTCGTCGGGTCCCGGGACTTATTTTGCTTCAGTTTATCTATCTGTTTGATAACCATGTCCCTCGTGACAGTAATATTAGTTAACTTGAATTCTTCAGGAACTGAATAATTGTTAATTTCTGGAACTCATTTACGTCTTCTTTGTAAAGACTGACAAAAAATAGTCATTAAATAGAAACACATTTCCAGTTCGTTATCCGTCAGCTGTCCATTCCCAATTTTCAGAGGACCTACCTTTTCCCTCACCTTCGTCCTATACACTTGAAAGAACCTTTGGATTAGTCTTTGATTCATTAGCAACCTTAATCTCATAGTCACGTTTAGCCTTTCTAATCCCCTTTTTACTTCTCTTTTCAATTGAACATATTGGTCAATAAGGTTAACATCTCCTCTTTTGATGCGCCTATAAATTCCTCTTTTCTCCCT
The DNA here is from genome assembly GCA_009830355.1 of Cherax destructor. Lineage (NCBI taxonomy): Eukaryota > Metazoa > Arthropoda > Malacostraca > Decapoda > Parastacidae > Cherax > Cherax destructor. The sequence goes on from WNWK01017020.1 coordinate 37,588, forward strand.
AATAGATGTTTTAGCCTCCTGTTAATCCATTTGGGATCGTTATCTTTTGACCTAAATCTCTCTGGGGAATAAATATACTCTGTGCACGTTGTACATTATTAAGAAAAAAATCATAAACGCAGATCCCATCGTTATCGTTAGCTAGATTACCCCAGTCGAGATTAGACAGGTGTTCTCTAAGTCCATTATAGTCAGCGGAACGAAAATCAGGAACTTTTACCGTATTATCCCTATTCTCGTACTCCCAGGTAATATTAAAAGTAATGGATTTGTGATCACTTGCCAAGCTCCTCAGTGATCTCCAGATTATTTACAAGGGTTTCTTTATTTGACAAGACTAGGTCGAGCAAATTATTACCTCTGGTAGGCTCCGTCACACACTGCTTCAGAAAACAGTCCTGAACTACTTCCATAAAGTCACTGGACTCCAGATTACCTGTCAAAGAAGTCCATCAATTTGACTAAAGTTAAAATCCCCTACTATCACTACGTTATTGTGTCTAGAAGCCCTAACAATTTCGTCCCAAAGAAGACTCCCTCTATCGTGTTCCAAGCCTGGAGGTCGGTATATTACACCTAGAATCAGTTTTTCTTGACCCTCTAGAAACTCTACCCAAACAGATTCTGTTAATGGTCCATCTATTTTTATGCCTGTTTTTATGCAGCAATTTATATTTTCTCGTACATATAATGCAACTCCACCCCCTTTCCCATTATATCTATCTACATGGAACAACTTAAACCCCTGAATATGACACTCTGCAATCATATCCCGACTCTTTATATTATACCACGTTTCAGTTATTGCAATGACATCAAAGTTCCCAGCACATGCTAGCAAACGTACATACATCCCCGTAATATAGAACCAGAACGCTTCGCCCACATCTCTCCCTGCTGGAACTGCTATTCTTATCTACATTCAACGAACGAATGCACTATTAAGGACAAGAAGTTTTGCTCCAACTGCTGCAAAGAAGGTCATGACTTCAAAACCTGTCCCACCACCAATGCAACTCCTACCTGCCTCAACTGTAAGGGTACTCACTTATACCCTTGCTGCAAAATGCCCTCTAAGAAAAGAAATCCTCACAAAAAAATTCAAAGAAGAAGCAAAGAAAAAGAGCCAAAAATCGCCGACCTATGCCGCTATAACTAAACTACAATCTGACCCCAAAAAAATTCTCCAAACAACACAACAGTCTCCATCATCCTCAAACTCCACCTCTGCACTTCCTGACGCTGCCCCATCCAAGGTGCTATACTGCATGATGTATGCACACCTTGCAAATGCTACAAACCCCGACACCTTCAACAAGACAATCAACGAACTATTCCGACTAAATAACATGCCAACCTTCAAATTTCCTGACTCTCCACCGTCGCAAGACCTCTCAAGATCATCCCAAATATAGTCAACTTCACATCCACCGCAAGCCCAACTCAGAGTCTGCCTCAGAATCCACGTCAGGAACTTCATCTCCGACCACAGCCACCTCTCAACAACCACAAACCATTCAACAAGCCTCAAATAATCAAGCCTGTCTGCCTCCACCAAGTACTGAATTACATGAAATTCCTGAAATTCACCAAAGCTACTGCACCTATACCACCACTCAACACCATCCACCAGTGATCCACCTCTACCAGTATCTTCATACTTCACTACAAATGAATTCGCCGTTTCATCCATTGGAAAACCATCACTTTTTATAAAACTATGAGGTTAATGAGCAACCAGATGAATGCAGCATCCTTGAATGTATCTCTAGAAAGAAATCCGTAAAGTTTACCAACAAACATGGCTCCTACACATCTCTATCAACACTCCTTGATGTCTTACAAGAAATGATAATAGACCCAATAGTTTCTGCAAAGACACAATATATAAAAGCATCAAGAACAACAGATACTGACTCTATAATGGAAATAAGATAGACAAATCAACAGGAAGCCTGCACCTGAGCCCAGCCAGCAAATCCATGATCCAGCCACCCAACAAGTCAGGAGAGCACTGTAACCACCTCCGCTCTCTGCTCTCTCCTCGACTCTGCCCCACGCCCGCCCACCTGACGCCTAGCCAGTCATGATCAGATCAAATCACATACCAACGAGCACTGCACACCCCTGGTCTTCGATTCTGCCATCATTCATCACCTCACAACGCTACGCAGCTGGGTTTAGCCATGGCTCTTTATCTCCGACTCAAGATCTTCCTCTCATCAGCTATTCTTCGTCTGTCCTCTCTTCACATTCTGCCTCCCGAGGGTCCTTACCTGAGAGATTACCTGACCTGGACCTGGAATTATCTTTAAAATCTCAGCTGAAGGAGGACTTGGTGGAAAGTGAATGCTGGCATATTATTGAGAGCAAGAAGGTCGTTTATCGATGTGTTGAAGGATCCTGGTTGAGCTGCGTTGTTCAAGAACATAAAACATAAGAAGGAGGAACACTGCAGAAGGCCTACTGGCCCATACAGGCAGGTCCTATCAACCACCACTACCTAGAATTTACTCCCTGTACTCACGACACTAATCAAACCCAGCCCCTCCCACTCATATATTGTCCAATCTCTTTTAAAGCCACCCAAGGTCCTAGCCTCTATCACCTACTGGAAGATTGTTCCACGCATCTACAACTCTGTCTGAAAACCAGTATGCCTATGTCCTTTCTAAATCTAAATTTATCCAATTTAAACTGTTATTTCTCGTTCTTACTTGGTTCGATATCCTCAGTATTTATTAATATCTCCTTTGTTTATGCCCATCATCCACTTGTACACCTCGATGATATCCCTCATTCTACGTCTCTCCAGAGGTGGAAATAAATGGTATAAAATACCGACACAATGGAAAAATAAACACATAAGCAGTATAATGTGATCCTTTATTGACAACGTTTCGCCCACGCAGTGGGCTTTATCGAGTCACAGACAGATCTACCATGTGAGCAAACATCATGCAGTAATAAATCTTCGTGAGATGTCGTGGTGGTGGTGGTGGTGGTGGTGGTGGTGGTGGTGGTACTGGTGGTGGTGGTGGTGGTGGTACTGGTGGTGGTGGTGTGGTACTGGTGGTGGTGGTGGTGGTGGTACTGGTGGTGGTGGTGGTGGTGGTGGTACTGGTGGTGGTGGTGGTGGTGTGTGGTACTGGTGGTGATGGTGGTGGTACTGGTGGTGGTGGTGGTGGTGGTACTGGTGGTGGTGGTACTGGTGGTGGTACTGGTGGTGGTGGTGGTGGTACTGGTGGTGGTGGTGGTGGTACTGGTGGTGGTGGTAGTGGTGGTACGGTGGTGGTGGTAGTGGTGGTACTGGTGGTGGTGGTGGTGGTGGTGGTACTGGTGTTGGTGGTGGTGGTACTGGTGGGGGTGGTGGTACTGGTGGTGGTGGTACTGGTGGTGGTGGTGGTGGTGGTACTGGTGGTGGTGGTGGTGGTGGTACTGGTGGTGGTGGTGGTGGTGGCACTGGTGGGGTTGGTGGTACTGGTAGGGTGGTGGTGGTACTGGTGGTGGTGGTAGTGGTGGTACTGTGGTGGTGGTGGTATTACTGGTGGTGGTGGTGGTGGTACTGGTGGTGGTGGTGGTGGTACTGGTGGTGGTGGTGGTACTGGTGGTGGTGGAGTGGTGGTACTGGTGGTGGTGGTGGTGGTGGTACTGGTGGTGGTGGTTGTGGTACTGGTGTTGGTGGTTGTGGACTAGTGGGGGTGGTGGTACTGGTGGTGGTGGTGGTGGTACTGGTGGTGGTACTGGTGGTGGTGGTGGTGGTACTGGTTGTGGTGGTGGTGGTGGTGGTACTGGTGGTGGTGGTGGTGGTACTGGTGGGGTGGTGGTACTGGTAGTGGTGGTGGTGGTACTGGTGGTGGTGGTATGGTGGTACTGCTGGTGGTGGTGGTGGTGGTGGTACTGGTGGTGGTGGTACTGGTGGTGTTGGTGGTGGTGGTGGATCTGGTGGTGGTGGTGGTGGTACTGGTGGTGGTAGTGGTGGTACTGGTGGTGGTGGTGGTGGTGGTGGTGGTGGTGGTACTGGTGGTGGTGGTTGTGGTACTGGTGTTGGTGGTGGTGGTACTGGTGGGGGTGGTGGTACTGGTGGTACTGGTGGTGGTACTGGTGGTGGTACTGGTGGTGGTGGTGGTGGTACTGGTGGTGGTGGTGGTGGTGGTGGTACTGGTGGTGGAGGTACTGGTGGTGGTGGTGGTACTGGTGGTGGTGATGGTGGTACTGGTGGTGGTGGTGGTGGTACTGGTGGTGGTGGTGGACTGGTGGTGGTGGTACTGGTGGTGGTGGTGGTGGTGTTGGTACTGGTGAGGTGGTGGTACTGGTGGTGGTGGTACTGGTGGTGGTGGTGGTGGTACTGGTGGTAGTGGTGGTGGTGTACTGGGTAGTGGTGGTGGTACTGGTGGTGGTGGTGGTGGTGGACTGGTGGAGGTGGTGGTGGTCTGTGGTAGTGGTGGTGGTGGACTGGTGGTGGTGGTGGTACTGGTGGTGGTGGTGGTACGGTGGTGGTGGTACTGGTGGTGGTGGTGGTGGTACTGGTGGTGGTGGTACTGGTGGTGGTGGTTTTGGTGGTACTGGTGGTGGTGGTACTGGTGGTGGTGGTGGTACTGGGGGTGGTGGTACTGTGGTGGGTGGTTGTGGTGGTGGTGGTGGTGGTACTGGTGGTGGTGGTGGTGGTACTGGTGGTGGTGGTGGTGGTGGTGGTGATGGTGGTGTTGGTACTGGTGGTGGTGGTGGTGTTGGTACTGGTGGTGGTGGTGGTGGTGGTGGTGGTGGTGATGGTGGTGGTGGTGGTGGTGGCTGCTGAGTGGCTTGCAGGATCTTGGTGGTTGTTGACTGGAGTTTGGTTATTGCGCATGTTTGGGAGTTGCCTTTTTTTTTTTAAAGGGCTTCCTTTAACTTGGGGACTTTTGAAAGGACATTTGGTGCCAGAGTATGATGATCCTTTTACAGTTGATATAGCAGCAGTAGTGGGGGGAGGAAAAAGGTGGGGTGGGGGCAGCAGTGGGGAGGGGCAGGAGGGGGGAGTGGGGGAGGCAGGTAGCGAGGTGGGGGGCAGGTAGCAGCAGTGGAGTAGGTAGCAGAAGGGAGGTGCAGGAGGGCCCGAGGGGGGGGTGAGCAGTAGTGGAGGGGGGCAGCGAGGGGGGGCAGGGGCAGCGAGGGGGGCGGGGGGGAGTGGGGGGAGGTACGCAGAGGGGGTGGGGGCAGCAGTAGTGGAGGTGCAGGTAGCAGCAGGGGGAGGGAGGGGCAAAAACAGCAGTAGTGGAGGGCAGGAACGAAAGCTGACCCAGACCCACAGGGGAAATATCTTCTTTTCTTTTTGCTTGTTGGTAGAATGAAAAACAGAAAAAACAGCTAAACCAGGATCCTTCAAACATCGATAAACGACCTTTTGCCCCAAAACATGCCAGATTCACCTTTAAAAGTCCCCTTTCCACCCACCACCACCCCCCAAAACAACAACAACAAAACAATCCCCTTTAGATTTTAAAAAATTCCAAAAATCCATTTTTTCCCCGATGACTTAAGAAGGGTTAAAAAACTTTTTAAACGGTCCCCCAATGGGGTTCACCTCCACCCCGCCCACCACTACCAAAAACCAATACCCCCCCACCCCGGGGGAAAAACCAATCCCCCCCAAGAGAACATTCAACACACCCCGAACCAATCAAAACCGCCTTTCCCCCCCCTCTGCTCAAAAATCACCACCTCTAGTCTTCTTCAAACCCCTCGTGTTTAAAAACCGAATGTCGCTTCTGAACTTTACCAGCGACTTAAAAATGGGCGCCAAGTTCATCTGACTGACGTTATCCTTCCCCCTTTCCTGTAGTTCCCCCCCCTCGCC
>WNWK01017021.1:0-43417 GCA_009830355.1 Cherax destructor
CTTCCTTTCCCTACCCCCTTTGGGAAGTTCCTGCTGTCCGTGTCTGTTCTATTCCTCTCCCTTTGGGCCCAAAAGTTTCCCCACCTATGGCGGCTTCTCGCTCTTTTTTCTAGATCACTCGTTCTCATTCCCATTCCATCGCATCTATTACCCTCGGCTAGCATATTTACGGCTGAATTGTATCCCATTCTTGTGGCACTTATCCGTTTGCATCTATGCCTGTATAAACCATTTTTTGGCTTTAACTCCTTGTGTTTTACAGGCTACCCCCAAAATTGATACACCTCACCCCTAGTTTTTCGTATCCAACTTTGGTTACACCGTATCTCTAGCAAGCACAAAGATATTGTTTTTTGTTGGGTCCCTGGTCATGTTGACGAAAGGGCAATGAACAGGCAGACACTGCTGCGCGGTCAGCATTGACCTTCCAGTTTCAAAAGAGGTGTTCCTTTTACGGACTATTTTGCGGTCAATGTGTTGTGATAAAAACACAGGCCTCATTTCTGGGCTTTATTGAACACAAAATCCATGGTAAATTCGCAACAGAAGAAAATACATCTAATGACTGCTGCTGCAGGACAGGTGATGAAGGTGCATATGTCCTCAGAAAAGCTATAGCTACTGGCGACATATTTAAGCTTACTCATGTAATCTGCATCACGAATGATTTGTGTAAGAGCGAGACCACACCCATGCTGGGCCATCGGGGGTACTGTTGTTGTTATTGTTAGGGGCCCTGAGGTGGTGCCGTATTGTGTCCTGCAGCGGTTCTCCACAAGAGCGGTATCACAATCTCCCCTTTTTAAAAATATCAGATACAGTAATCCCCCAAAAGGGTTAGGTGGGTGACGTGTACGTCCAGACCTTCGTAGCCCTTGAGCCTCTTCACCGGGTTCGGCATTTTCTAGCGGGTTTGACTATCTACGGGAGCGGCATCCTCATATTTCAATAGGGTAGCCTGAAAAGGTTTCCCTGGAGAAACCGAAGGATCTTTCGCAACATCTATTGGTGTATCTTGAGATTCGCACTAACATTTTTCAACTGGGGCTAAGTGTCTTGTAGATACAGTAGTCTCTTCACCATTTTGGTAGCTAATGTGGGCATACGGATTAATTAGGGGAGCTCTACCTCTTCCACTAAAGGATCCGCTTTTTTCATCCTACGGTGACTCTTCAGGAGAATGGGTCCAGGGACATAACCAGGTGGGCATGGAGGTTTCCTGAGGAACGACGTGAATAGTTGAAGAGTCTCTCATGAGGGGCATTAGTAGCTGTGCACAGCAATGATCTAATAGAGGAAGGCATCAGGTAAGACAGTCTGCCAAGGAAAACCCGGGAGATTGCGAGATTTTCAGTGTCATTGTAACTGACTTCCCTATAGTACCATTGGGAAACCCCTCCACTTGACCATTGCCTTGAGGGTTGTAGTTTTTTGTTCTGCTGCAAGCAATCCCTTTGTTAGCCAAAACTCATGAAGTTCATTACTCATGAACGAGGATCCCCTGTCTGAATGGATATTAAATCGGCATACCAAAATAGCGGGAAAAACTGGGAAAGACAACATTACAGTTGAAGCAATATATTTGCACAGGGGAACACAAAAGGAAACCTAGAATATTCATCTACTTGTTAAGGAAATACCTATTCTGGTTTATGCTTGGTAGAGGTCCTTTGAAATCTATATTCAGTCTCTCGAAAGGCTGGGTGGCTTTTATGAGATGAGTTTTTCTTTGGGTGGTGAAAGTTTGGCTTGCACTCTGCACATTTTCCCGCATGATCTGATCACTTGTCGCACCTCTTCCACTGAGTAGGGATATTCAGATTTAACAAAATGATACAGGCGTGTAACTCTGGGTGACACAAGGCCTTGTGGAGCTCTTTAGAGTGATTGCAAATCATACATGCTGCTCCACAGTGGGACCTAGAGAATGCATCAGGTGAAACGTTTTCTTTTTACCCGGTTTGATACAGAAATCAAAGTTTTAACACGATAGTTCCATCCTCCAGCGTAATATCTTGTCATTCTTGATCTTTTTTTTGTGCTTTTGTCAAACATATAAACACGGGCCGTTGGTCGTCCTTACAGTGAAATGCTGGGTGTTAAATAATGCCTCCAGTGGCGAACTGCTTCTATGGGTGGCCCGGGGTTCCCTTTTTTACAGCAGCATAGCACTTTCTGATCCTTGAAAAGTTCTTTAAAAAAAAAGCAACGGGACGTCCTGCCTGGAGATAGGACTGCAGCAATGGCAACTTCAGATGCATCCGTTTCCACCTCGAATGGTAGGGACTCATCATGGCCTGAACTACTGAGTTTTCAATATCCTTTTAGAGAAAGAAAGGTTGTTTCCTTTGTCACAGGAAATATCGTGGTAGCACTCAGTGGGCGAATTTTACTTGAATAGTTGTAGATCCATTGTGAGTAATAAGAAAAAAAGACCAAGAGTTTTTTGGAGTCCCTGTCTTGGGGCTTTGGGAAGCCCAGAGGTCGGGTCTTTCAGGGTCTGGGGATATTGCACCTCCTTCCACCACATAACCAAGGATGGCCTTTAGGGGAAAAAAGGCACTTTTTCTTCATTGTAACTGATTTTTTCTTGGCAGTTTCCCAAAACTTATCAAGGTTTGCATCATGTTCCTCCTGGTTCCCCACAAATGGTAACATTATTTAAATATGCATAAGTTCCCATAAGTTGCTTTTCCCCAAAAAATGAGTGAATCCATAATTTTGGGAAAACAGGCGCCTCCCATTGGTAACCCCAAAAGGGACTCTGGTAAACTGATAGAGGCCGTCACTAGCCTGAAACGCTTGAGGGACCCATTCCTTATAGGGACTTGATGATAGGACTGTAGATCAATTGTGCTAAACACATAGTTTTGACAATTTTGTTCACTGTATCATCAATTGAGGTAGAGGGTACCCATCAAGAAGTGTAAATTTTTTTGATTGTCTCAGAATAGTCGATAGCCAGCCTCCGTTTCCTATAATCATCCTTGAAAACCCGACCTGTGCACGCCACGGAGAATTACGGGTTCTATAATACTCCTTCAGCCTTGATTTTTTTCTCAATGAACATCCTATCTTCATAAGAATAGCGGCGTGACTTAGCTGATATAGGATGACAATCCGCAGTAAGATTCGCAAACAGCTTTGGTGGGTCTACCCTTGTGCTAAGACCACAGACAACGAGGGGGGCAGTTCACCCCCATTTTTAAAGGTAACACTACCATGACGCTTCTGAAAGTCCTGACCAAGGATCACTCAGAGCACAGTTGTGGCAGAACACCCAAATGTCATTTTGATAATCCTCGTCATTAACTTTTTAAGGTTTCCCCTTTTACAAAACCCTAACGTCTGAATAGAGAGAGATGTTGATGCCATGGAAACGGTACCTGATGAGTGATGTACCGTCAAGGAGTGGCGTTTAACTACGTCAAGGTTGATGAAACTTTTCGAGCTGCCACTGTCAATCAGACCATCTACTTCTGTTCCTTTGATGAACACTTTCACAACTGCCTTTGACAGTGAATTTTGGAGCAGCCGCGAAGTCACTTTTGGGGCAGAGTCGCCTGGTCGGAATGCATAGAAGCGCTAGCTCTTGCTGATGTATTAGCACGACATACTTTAGCAAAGTGACCTTTCTTATGGCATTGATGGCACATTGCTTCACGAGCCGGACACTTTGGACGTGGATGTCTTGAAAAACCACAAAGAAACACTTTGTGCCTGCAGCTGCTGTCACTGAAGCAGGTCTACGGGAACCTCATTAAAGAGTCTTGGTCGGAGTTACAGCACTTACCACTCGAGAAGGCTGGGTAGATGGTACACTTCAAATTCTTCTGAGCTGAATCCTAATGATCTTGCTCTGGTCAAGGGTAGTGGCTAAGTCCAGAGTTTTATTCTCCAATAAACGCTGCCTTATTATTGGTGATTGCAGGCCACTGATAAGCATCCTGATGGACTTTCACAATACTGAGAAGCTGTCACCGCTCGGAAGTTACAGTCCTTACCTAATATTTTCAATGCTTGAAAGTATTCCTCTAAGGATTCACCAATCTGCTGGCGAGTTGCAAGACGATATCGTGCAAAAAGATTTCATTTGTGGGCTTAATATACTGAGACTTGAGGGCATTGATAGCATCTTCATAGGTATTACACTCAGAAATAACCTCATAGATTTTAGGTGACACAAAGTTGATGAGCAGGCTTAGTTTATCTAGATCTTCCTGAGGAAAGGCTCTCAAGAAGTTTTCGAAAGTCTTAAACCAGTGCTTCCATTCCTGAGCAGCCGTTGATACACTGGGGTCAGAGTCTAGCCTCTCAGGTTTCAGTAAACGCTCCATTTTGCTGTGTAGTCTCAGCTCAGAATCGCCGCCAGGTAGCCCAGGATATTTGTGTTCAATAAATTGTTGTGGGTAAAAACACAGGCCTCATTTCTAGGCTTTATTGAACAAAATCCATGGTACATGTCTGCAACAGAAGAAATACATCTCACGACTGCTGCTGAGGACAGGTGATGTAAGGTGCATATGTCCTCAGAAAAGCTATGCTACTGGCGACATATTTAAGCTTACCATGTAATCTGCATCACGAATGTATTTGTGTAAGAGCGAGACCACACGGCATGCTGGGCCATCGCCGTACTGTTTGTTGTTATTGTTAGGGGCCCCCTGAGGTGGTGCCGTATTGTGTCCTGCAGCGGCTCTCCACAAGAGCGGTATCACTACACAATGCTACCCACCTTCGCACCCATTGACAACAACGCTGGCCTGACCTGCTAAATAACAAACTTCATTCTTTTAAATCGAGTATAGGTTTCTGGCCTTCTTCTTGTCACCAATGTCGAGTTTGGGAGACGACACTCTCCCGTCTTCGCATCGGCCACACTCGTCTTACTCACGGGTATCTCATGGAGAGGCTCCCTGCCCCTCTCTGTGAGCATTGTCAGGTTTCAGTGTCTGTTTGACATATTCTGTTGGACTGTCCACTTTATCAACGAGCACGCAGAATTTACCTCCAACGGTGTCTTCGCTCTGTGGCCCTTTCTTTACCTTCCCTTCTTGCTGATGGACCCTCCTTTAATCCTGACTCTCTCGTTGAGTTTTTGACAGAGTGACTTGCTACACAAACTCTGAAGATTATACCTCTAGCACCTCCTCAATCCCTTCTACTCGATTCTTGCTACCCCTATCCCAGCACTATCCACTGTCCTGCTACACTCATACCCTACTAATCATCCATCTCCTGCTTGCAATCTATTCTCCCTGCATCCTGTCCTGCCCTGCCGTGCTGTATAACCCTTGTGGTTTAGCGCTTCTTTTGATTATAATACTAATAATCCTTAAGGCTTTCTTAACTGAAAGACATTTCCGTGTCCGGGTTAGTAATGAGCTTTCCCCGGACTTTGTCCAAGCTGAAGGTGTCCCCCAGGGTTGTGTTCTGAGCACAACACTATTTCTCCTTGCTATAAATAATCTGGCATCAGTTCTCCAATCCAACATTTGGTCATCGCTTTACCTGGAGTCTACCTGGAGAGAATTCCAAGGGTCAACGCCCCCGCGGCCCGGTCCGTGACCAGGCCTCCTGTTGGACCAGAGCCTGATCAACCAGGCTGTTACTGCTGGCCACATGCAGTCCAATGTACGAACCACAGCCCGGCTGGTCAGGTACCGACTTTAGGTGCCTGTCCAGTGCCTGCTTGAAGACAGCCAGGGGTTTGTTGGTAATCCCCCTGATGTATGCTGGGATGCAGTTGAACAATCTTGGGCCCCTGATACTTATTGTGTTGTCCCTCAACGTGCTATTGGCACCCCTGCTCTTCATTGGGGGGATGTTACATCGCCTGCCGAGTCTTTTGCTTTTGTAGGGAGTGATTTTTGTGTGCAAGTTTGGTACTAACCCCTCGAGAATTTTCCATGTGTATATAATAATGTATCTCTCCTGCCTGCGTTCTAGAGAGTACAGGTTTAGGAACTTCAAGCGTTCCCAGTAGTTGAGGTGGTTTATCGCACTTATGCGTGCGGTGAAGGTTCTCTGCACATTTTCAAGGTCAGCAATTTCACCCGCCTTGAAAGGTGCCGTTAGTGTGCAGCAATATTCTAGCCTAGATAGAACAAGCGATCTGTAAAGTGTCAACATGGGCTTGGCATCCCTGGTTTTGAAGGTTCTCATTATCCATCCTGTCATTTTTCGAGCAGATGCAATTGCTACTTTGTTATGGTCCTTGAAGGTGAGATCCTCTGACATGATCACTCCCAGGTCTTTGACATTAGTTTTTCTCTCTATTGTGTGGTTGGAATTAGTTTTGTACTCCGAAGAGATTTTAATTTCTTCACGTTTTCTGTATCTGAGTAATTGAAATTTCTCATCATTGAACTTCATATTGTTTTCTGCAGCCCATTTAAAGATTTGGTTTATGTCTGCTTGGAGTCTTGCAGTGTCTTCAACGGTGGACACTGTTATACAGATTCGGGTGTCATCTGCAAAGGAAGACACAGCACTGTGGCTTATATTCCTGTCAATATCTGATATGAGGATGAGGAATAGGATGGGAGCAAGTACTGTGCCTTGTGGAACAGAGCTTTTCACAGTAGCTGCCTCAGACTTTACTCTGTTGATTACTACTCTGTGTTCTACATGTTAGGAAATTATAGATCCATCTACCAACTTTTCCTGTTATTCCTTTATCACGCATTTTGTGTGCTATTACACCATGGTCACACTTCTTTATGTGGAAGACTTTGCTATAGCTTGTGCAGGTGCTGACTGTCACCTCATTGCAGTTTCCCTCCAGCATGCCGTCAACTGAGTTTCCGATTGGGCCACCTCTCATGGGTTTAAATTTTCTAGTAGCAAAACTCATCAAATTACGTTTACTAGACGTTCAGTGGTCTCTGATCATCCGTTGTATCTATACGGTTCACGTATCCCAGAACGTAATACAGTCAGGTTTCTCGGCCTCCTGTTTGACCGTCGATTGTCCTGGAAACCTCACATTACCTCTCTGAAGGCAACTTGTCATAGGCAGCTGAACCTCCTAAAAACCCTCGCACATCTTTCGTGGGGGAATGATCGTAGCACTCTCCTCCGCCTGCATTCAGCCCTAATTTTATCGAAACTCGATTATGGTGACCAGATATATTCAGCGGCCTCCCTTGCTACTCTTTCCAGCCTTAATCCCTTTCATCACCAGGGACTGCGTTTATGCCTTGGTGCATTTCGTTCTTCCCTGGTTGAGAGCCTCTATGTAGAAGCGAACTTCCATCCTTGTCCGATCGTCGTGATGCACATTGCATTCGCTAGTATGTTCGCTCCCATGACCTCCGCAATCCTTCCATGTATAGGATTGTCACAGATGTTTGTAGGCACTCGTCTTCTCTTCAACTACCACCTTTATACGTTCATGTGACATCTCCCTTTCCCCTACCCCCTTGGGAAATTCCTGCTGTCCGTGTCTGTTCTATTCCTCTACCTTGCGCGAAAGCCCAACTACCTACGGCGGCTTCTTGCTCTTTCTTTCTAGACCATTTCCGTTCTCATTCAACGCTGGTGACCTGCTAAATAACAAACTTCATTCTATTAAACCGATTATAGGTTTCTGGCCTTCTTCTTGTCACCAATGTCGGGGTTGGGAGACTACACTCTCCCGTCTTCGCATCGGCCACACTCGTCTTACAGGTATCTCATGGAGATACCTGTGAGCATTGTCAGGTTCCAGTGTCTGTTCGACATATTCTGTTGGACTGCCCACTCTATCAACGAGCACGCAGAATTTACCTTCAACGGCGTCTTCGCTCTGCGGCCCTTTCTTTACCTTCCCTTCTTGCAGATGGACCCTCCTTTAATCCTGACTCTCTCGTTGACTTTTTTACAGAAACTGACTTATTACACAAACTCTGAAGATTATACCTATAGCACCTCCCTCAGTCCCTTCTAACTCGATCTCTTGCTATCCTCTATCCCTACACTATCCACTGTCCTGCTGCACTCCATACCCTACTAACCAACCCATTCTCCCTGCATCCTGCAATAACCTGCAGCGCTGTATAACCCCTGTGGTTTAGCGCTTCTATTTGATTATAATAATAATAATAATAATAATAATAATAATAGATCAGCATGCACCTGGTTAGGTCGGCTGTGTGGGCCATTCAGCCCAAAAAGTAAGTATACAGTGGACTCTCCATTTTCGTCAATCTCAGTTATCGCTGATTTCAGTTTCGGCCGACTTTTTCATCAAAATATTGGCTCTGTTTTTGCTGATGGTACAGAACCTGTCCAGTCCTCAGCGTGCACACAAAGCCACCTCCCTCACACATTCTCAGTGTTGCGTTGTTTCTCAGTGAGTGAACATATCCTGCGAGGTCATACCAAACATTTCGTAATAATCCATTGTTTTGGGTACTTGTTTATTGTGTGTGACTTCTAAATAAGCCACCATGGGCCCAAATAAAGCTCCTAGTGCCAGTCCTTTGGTAAAGAAAGTGAGGAACACCATAGAATTAAAGAAAGAAATCATAGCAAAGTACTATAGTGGAGGAGGAAGATAGAGGGGAGAATGTGCCTTCTTCAGTGATTCTACGATATGTACAATACTAAAGCAGCACAAGTCGATAAAGACTATAGCGCCAGCCAGCAATAAAGTGTAGCATTAACAGTGTAGCAAGTAAGTTAAGCGATTAAGCGATAGAAAAAGGACGACACAAAACAAACTTAATTGTTGTTGTAGGTATATAGGGCAAATGACAACATACGCCACCCTAAACCTCTGCCAGCACCCTAAACCAATGCCAGCATCTCCTCCAAGGTACAGTAAGTAGAAATATTTCTTATTTATAAAGTGTAAATATTTCTTATTTATAAATTAAAGTGTAAATATTACTTATTTATAAATTTCGTACATTGTTTCAATGTGAATAGTGGTGGTGGCTTTTGCTGCCTCCACCACCACCACCACTATATGTATGGCTTATGGTCAGTGGCCTTTATAAACCCAACAATAACACTACCACCAGTCCTCACATACGTAATGATATATTTTATTTATTCTAGAGTATATATCATGTTTCTATGTTATTAATATTGTTTATTACATCATATTAGATGAATTGTGATAGATAAATAAGTCCTAGAGCTGATATTAGTGTCATATTGAAGCATTTTGTCCTGCCTCCAAACAATAAACTCGCCTCCTTCTCCCCTCCTCTCCATCTTCCATACACCAACAAGAGTCTTCAATGAAGGTAAGTGTGACGTTAAATGTTCATTTATACATGTTATTAGTGCTTTTTATGTATGTCAATCTATATTTAATCTCTAAAAAAATTATTTTTGGGTAAATACTCTTGGGTGTCTGAAACGGACTAATTGGATTTACATTATTTCTTATGGGGAAAATGGTTTCAGTTTTCACAGATTTCAGTTTTTGCCAGTCTCTCTGAAACTGATTAATGACAAAAAATGGAGGGTCCACTGTATATATATTCAGCATTCAGTTCCTGAATGATACGCTGAAATATGCTCCTTTGGGGCAATTATATATAATAATACTTATCCCTCATCAGCTACATGCTGCAGAACAGTTGTTTCATGTTGGAGGAGCCTTCTGGAAGCAGCTGCAGAATGGCTGGGACAGCAACAAAGCTAAGTACAGTGGCCCCTCGGTTTTCGTCGAAAATTCTTTCCAGAATGCTGTTCGAGTGCCGTTACCGAACGAATTTGTTCCCATAAGGACGAATGTAAAATAGATTAGTCGTTTCAGACCCCAAAAATACACTTACAAAAATACACTTACATAACTGTTAGAGTTGGGAGCTGTACGAAAACCGAGGGTCCGTTGTACCTTTATTCCTGTATACAGGTACATAGCATAATATAATATTCTACAGATTCCCAACAGTCTCAGTTGCCCATCAAAATGTTCTTCACAAGGAAGCCTGCCACTACTGTAGTGGTTGTAGGTTATTGAAACGCTGAGTAACCATAACAATGTACTCTCCAAAGCCGCTCCATAACAACAACAATAACAACACAATTATAAATGACTGAACCAAACAAACATAGTATTCAATCCTCCTACTGCTCCCAACCCCTTACATTCCTCCTTTTCTAAATTACATTATATCATCCAACTTATAAATCCAACCTATCTGGAGGTTTGACAACTCTGCTGGAACGCCGGAGAATTGGAGGGTTTGCACTGTCCTGAGGTGCCTCCTCTTCTCTCACCCGGCTGGTTCCCTTATCAAACCTCCCAGGAGGTTTTTCCTGTATGCTAACCTGCTCTTTAAGTTTATTACTATTATTATCTGTTGTGGGCAGTTCCTTTAAACCACTCCTTACTGCTTCTGGTACTGTTGGAATCAGTGGTTGTTCTCCACTCCTAAACCTTGGCATGAGCTGATCTATATGCCTTTTCCATATCATGTTACCAAACCCTCTAATTAACACTTTATAATTCCTAACCCCTAATACCTCCACAATTTTTCCTTCTAACCAAGGGTCACCTTTCCCAAAGTTCCTTGCATACACAGCATCATCAACTTTAAAATGCTTCACCACTCCTTGAAGGTCACCAGCAGGCATGTTAGGCAATGAATTGTCCTCTTTAACATGACATTTGAAAGCTGATACAGGGACTTTAAAATTCCTATGAAACATCATTTCTGCTGGTGTCTTATTTGTGGAGGAATGAACAGTTTTCCTATGGTTATATAAGAACCTACATAATCTGGTATTGAGAGAACCTTTTGTAAACTTGTGTAAACCTTCCTTCAATGACCTTACCGCCCTCTCCGCCAGACCATTTGATGAAGGATGGTATGGGGCTGGAGTAACATGTTCAATACTATTCTTACTAAAGAAGGCTTCCAGCTCTTGTGAGACAAAATAAGCAGCATTATCTGACACAACTGTGTCTGGTAACCCAAAATTTCAAAAGGATTTCCTCAGTAACTCAGTAGTAACTGTGGATGTCATGGAGCTAGTTACTTGCACATCTAAGAATTTTGAAAAGGAATCCACAATTACCAAAAAATATTTGCCCTCAACAGGACCTGCATAATCTATATGCACTCTAGACCATGGTGTCCCAGTGCTGGGCCAAGATAGGACAGGAGATGAATTTGGCTTAAAATTCTGAAAACAAATGGGACAACTCTTTGTCACTTCTGCAATATCTTGGTCCATCTTTGGCCACCAGACCCACTGCCTAGCTTCTGCTTTCATAGCATTGATACCATTATGACCTATATGCAGATGCTCCAATACCTTACATCTCAATTTTACAGGCACTACCACTCTATTTCTATACAATAATACATTATCATGAACAGTCAGATCTGATTTGACTGAATTATAATCAGATAAAAATACACTGTTTTTACACCATCCATATTTAACATTATTTACTACTTGGGATAATACAGCATCTATCCCAGTTTCCTCTTTGATTTTGTCAAATGATAAGTGTTTGAAATCGAGGAACTCTACTAATCTCACATATTCCGAAGGTATACCTGATTCTAAGCTGTGATCTTCAATAGGTAATCTACTAAATGCATCTGCAATAACATTTTCCTTACCAGCCTTGAATGACAATTCATAATCATACTGAGCTAATAACAGAGCCCAACGCTGAATTCTGGCATTTGCATTTACTGGAATATGTTTCCCTTTACCAAACAACCCTAGCAATGGTTTATGATCTGTGCGAGTAACAAACTTTCTCCCTAGCAAAAAAATATCTGAATTTCTTAACAGATACACCAAAGCTAGACCTTCTTTATCAAGTTGAGAATAATTCTGTTCTGCCGGAGAAAGTTTCTTACTAGCAAAATACACAGGGTTTTCCTGGCCATTTACTACCTGGATTAACACACATCCAACACCCACAGAAGAAGCATCAACCTCAATTATTAATGGATGCTCTCCTGTAAAATTAGTCAACAAAGCTGAACACTCCAATTGTTTTTTAATCCTTTGAACAGCTTCCTCTTCCACTGAAGACCACTAAAATGTAGCCCCCTTTTTTAACAAATCATACAGTGGTGCCAAAATTAAAGAAAAATTCTTAATAAACTTACAATAGTAAGTCACCATCCCCACAAAAGACTGAACTTCTCCTACAGACGTAGGTGAAGGTAAATTCCAAGAGCCTCCACCTTCTGAGAAGAGGGTTTAATACCTGCCCCAGAAATCTCATACCCCAGATATGCAATAGATCTGGCTTTCAACACTGACTTATCCTTATTCAGTACTACATTATGCTCTTGTAAAATACTCAACACCTGCCTGAGTCTGACATCATGCTCAACTTCTGTGGCACCACATATTATGATATCATCTAAATAGGATGCAACCCCATCCAGGTTAACAAACAATTGGGAAATAAATTTCTGGAAAATACCAGGAGATGAGGAAATTCCAAATGGTAATCTCTTATATTTAAAGAGTCCCCTGTGGGTATTAATTACTAAAAGATGTTGGCTCCTCTCATCTACAGGTATCTGTAAATAAGCATCCTTCAAATCTAATTTTGTAAATATTTTACCTTTACCCACTACAGACAATAATTCCTCAATCCTGGGTAAAGGATATCTTTCACAATGAATGTTTTGATTTACATATTTAAAATCCCCACATATTCTCATAGACTTAGAGTCAGCCTTTAATACTGGGACAATAGGTACAGACCATTCACTATGCGAAATAGGCTCAATAATGCCTTTCTGCACTAATTTTTCTAATTCTTTCTCAATCATCTCTTTGTGAAAAAATGGTACTGGCCGTGCTTTCACAAACTTAGGAACAGCATCACTTTTCACATGAATTTTGGCCACAAAGCTGGAGATAGGTTTACTAGAATCTACCCTAAAATTATCTAACATTTCTTCAGCACTGTCTAGTTTGTTAATTTTGGTAGATTCATCCAATCCAGCAAGGTAAATCCCTACCTTTTTCATGAGGTCTTTCCCACACAAGTTACTATTATGGGATTTCACTACATAAAACACTTGTGACACCTCTAAGTTATTATATCTTACCGGCAAAACCACCTGTCCCAGAAGGTTTATTTTCCAATTATCATATGCATTTACCCTCCTAGAACATGGCTCAATGTGCCCCTTTACTGCCTCTACCCAGTCTTTGGATAAAGTCGAGATGGACGCCCCACTGTCAATCTCAAAAGGTACCTGTTGATTGTTAATGATAAACCCATATTTCTCTGCCTTCATGGAAAACACTCTATCCTCTAAGGCATATAAGCTCATCACTTCCTCATCCTCTGAACTATCACCGCCATCCAGCACCTTAATTGACTTTGTTCTAGGATATCTAGGTGACTGCTGTGTCCTTGCTGTCCTGTTTTTGTCAATACTCGAATTTGATACAGCCTTAGGAGACACTTTTGACGATTTCTCTCTACACACTCTTCTCAAGTGGCCTTTCTTATGACACTTATTACAGAAAAAGTCTTTAAACCTACAAGTACTACTACTGTGCTGGAACCCACAATGTTTACATTTCACAGCATTAATCACTTGTACCGCTGGAGCAGAGTTCTGATCTGTAACAAATGCCTGTTCCAAGTTCAAAAGTTTGTCAAATAGTTTTGCAGACTGCACACTTTGCAAATCCAAATTTTCTGCAACTAGGTGAGGAAAATATACTTCATCCACCACCGCCATGAACAACTGGTCCCTCACTCTGGGGTCAAATTGTCCCCCAAAGGTACAGTTCACAGCCAATGCTTTTAAATCTGTATATAATTCATGCAAGGACTCACCCTGTCGTTTCTTCCTCTGCTGAAAAGCCAACAAACTACGGTGGTAGGCTGGTTTCACTGCATAATAACTTTTCAGTGCTGCGACCAAGTCGTCGTAACGCTTCGTGTGTGGTAAATCTGGTGCACACACATTACCTAAAACACTGTAAGTTTCTGATCCCAGGGACACTAGCAAGAAATTCCTCTTGTTATCTTGCTCTTTAATTCCTAAGTGAGCGAAATTGGCTTCCAACAAGCTTAGCCAGAGCTCCAAAGAAATCTTACGTGGGTCGAAAGGTTCCAACCTTCCTTGTGCTGCTGCCATGCTGCCACTTGTTGCTGCTGTATCACCGTTCTGCTGCAATGTCCTCGGCTGGCAATATCCCTACTACTTCAGGCAACAGTGGCCCACTATCCTTGGCTCTGATGATCCCATCCTCGTCGCCACTGTAGTAGTTGTAGGTTATTGAAACGCTGAGTAACCATAACAATGTACTCTCCAAAGCCGCTCCATAACAACAACAACAATAACAACACAATTATAAATGACTGAACCAAACAAACATAGTATTCAATCCTCCTACTGCTCCCAACCCCTTACAACTACCCCTGCTGCTACCCCTACCGCCTAACCTGAACCTCAACTTGTGGCAGAATCTGACTCCGTTGCTAACTCTGACTCTAGTGATGTTGATGATCCACCGCCTATCATCGGCAGTAACACTCGTAGTGAAGAGTTAAAATCCACACACTAGACTCATCATACCAACCTGGATGACTGCTAATAAACTTACACTTAATACTGACAAAACCTTCTATATCCTGTTTGGAACAGAGCAGGTGCTGCCCAGCTGAATATAATGATTGACAACACTCTTACTGATAGACATAATGAGGGCAAATTCATGGGCCTGCACCTTGACAGTAACCTGAAATTCAAGACCCATATCCAACAAATAACAAAGAGAGTATCCAAAACAGTTGGGATCCTGTCTAAGATACGTTACTACATACCGCAATCAGCCCTACTCACACTATATTATTCACTCATCTATCCCTACCTTACCTATGCTATTTGTGCATAGGGATCAACAGGAGCACCTCACCTAAAGCCAATAATAACCCAACTAAAAGCCACAGAAAGAATTATCATGCAATCCAATGCAAGACAGCACACACCCCCACTTTTCAAAGACCTAAACCTACTCACCGTACAGAACATTTCCACCTACTATTGTGCAATCTACATTTACAGAACCATAAACTCTAATTTTAACCCAGAACTAAAACACTTTCTTGATATGTAGTTGCAACAGGACCCATAGACATGACACCAGACACAAAAATCTCTATGACATTCCCCATGTCCGGCTAAACCTATACAAAAATTCGATGTACATAAAAGGGCCTAGAATCTGGAACTCCCTGCCTGTAAACTCTAGAACCGCAGACTCAACCACCATTTTCAAAACAACCATTAAAAAACATCTCGTCTCCCTAACACACCCAATTATCAGCTAACCAAATGAAAACCCCCCAATTCTCTTTTTCGTATCATGAACACACTCAAAACAATATAAACTTACTCTTGTTATCTGTAACTCCTCCATAATTTACACCTACACCCACCCAAATGACTGTAAACATAAAATTCCTAATATAGCTATTGCCTATTAATCTTAAGTTAGTCCTGTTAAATCTTAAGCTAATCCTAAGTTTGTCTAAGATACTCTTCCAGTATGTCTTTAATAGAAACAATGTATCATGCCAAGACAAATCGAATCCCATTACTAAGTCTACCATTTGTAATACAGTGGAACCCCGAGTTTCGGCCGTAATCCGTTCCAGGAGCTAGGCCTAAAGTCGAAGTGGTTGAAAGTCGAAGCAATATTTCCCATAAGAAATAATGGAAATACAATTAATCAGTTCCAGACACCCAAAAATATTCACAGAAAATACATTTTTTTAAAGAATAACTATAGTCCAACAAGAGGCCTGGTCACGGACCGGGCCGCGGGGGCGTTGACCCCTGGAATTCTCTCCAGGTAGACTCCAGGTAGTTTTATATACACACAGCACAGATAAATATATATACTACAGTAATAAATTTATAATTAAACTTTTAAAATAACATTTACTTACCTTTATTGAAGAGACTTGCTGGCATCTGGAAGATAGGGAGGAGAGTGGGAGGGAGCACTCATTGTTTGGAAGGGAAATCCCTCTCCATAAGGACTTCAGGTAACAAGTCCCTCTCTGGGGTTACTTCCCTTCTTTGTCTTTTAATGCCACTAGGACCAGCTTGAGAGTCACTAGAACCCTGTCATACAAAATAACTGTCAAGAGTGCTCTGCTTCTGGCGCCTCTTTAAGATGTCACTAAAATGGGACATTGTTTTGTCACTGAACATGTTGCAGATATGGGTTGTTTCAGCTTGCTCAGGGTGGCATTTCTCCACGAAGCTTTGCAGCTTATTCCACATTCCAAACATGTCCTTAAGCACTGAAGAAGGCATCTCCTTCACTCCCTCTTCTTCCTCCTCCTCCTTAGAAGCAAGTTTCTAAACTGTGGTCTGATGCTGTTGCAGATGAAGCTCTTGCAGCTTGTTAGTGGTTAGCTCTTCACTGTGGTCCTGCACCAACTCTTCCACATCCTCGCCACTCACCTCCAACCCCAGGGACTTGCCCAATGCCACAATACCTTCCACAACATGCACAAGGTCGTCAGGGTCAGCCTCAAACCCTTCAAAATCCCTCTGGACGACACAATCTGGCCACAGTTGTCTCCAAGCAGAGATCAAAGTCCTGGAAGCCACTCCCTCCCAAGCCTTACCTATAAGGCTTATGCAGTTGTAGATATTGAAGTGATTCTTCCAGAACTCTTTAAGGTCAACTCAGTGTCCGAGGTCACTTCAAAGCACTATTCAAACACAGCTTTGGTGTAGAGTTTTTTGAAGTTACAAATGACCTGCTGGTCCATGGGCTGGATGAGAGGAGTGGTGTTAGGAGGAAAGAACTTCACTGTGATGAACTTGAAGTCCCTAGACAAATAGTCTGCCAAGTTTGGAGGATGAGAAGGAGCATTGTCCAGTACCAGGAGGCACTTGAGTTCCAATTTCTTTTCCTGAAGGTATTTTTTCACACTGGGGCCAAACACTTGATGGACCCACTCTATGAAAATTTGCCTTGTGACCCATGCCTTATTATTAGCTTTCCAGAACACACACAATGTATCCTTGATGACATTGTGTTTCTTGAACACCCTGGGATTTTCTGAGTGATACACCAGTAAAGGCTTCACTTTAAAATCCCCACTAGCGTTAGAACAAAACAAGAGAGTTAGCCTGTTTCATAGGCTTGTGTCCTGGCAGTGCCTTTTCCTCCTGAGTAATGTAGGTCCTGTTTGGCATTTTCTTCCAAAACAGGCCTGTTTTGTCACAATTAAACACTTGTTGGGGTTTGAATTTTTCAGTGTCTACGTACCCCTTAAATTCATTCACAAATTTTTCAGCCGCACGTTTGTCTGAACTGGCTGCCTCACCATGCCTTATCACACTGTGTATGCCACTACACTTCTTAAATCTGTCAAACCAGCCTCTGCTGGCCTTAAAATTACTAACACTAACATCAGCACTGGTTCCAGGCATTTTCTTGACAAGATCTGTGTGCAACTACCTTGCCTTTTCACATATGATGGCCTTGGAAATACTATCACCTGCTATCTGTTTATCCACACCATCAACAACTTCTCAACCTCTTCCACTGTTTTTGATCTATTTTTGGCAAACATGTCAACACCTTTCCAACATCAGCTTCCTTCAGTTCTTTTCTCTTTGTCAGGATAGAAGTGATAGTAGATTTGGTTTTTCCGTACATAATGGCAAGCTCCCCCACATGTACGCCACTCTCATATTTTTCTATTTATTTCTTCAGTTCTATGGTGTTCCTCACTTTCTTTACCACAGGGGTGCCACTAAAAAACTTCTTTGGGCCCATGGTGACTTATTTCACAGTCACAATCAATAAACAAGCACAAAACACAATGAATTTATTGTGAAATGTTTGGATGAGCGTGCAGGGTAATGTTCACTCAAAGGTAAACAACGCTAGACTGGCTCACGGTGCCTGCGCTGTGAGGCGCACAAGCGCGGGCAAGCGGACAGGTCTGGTACGCTGGCTGAAACTCGGGGCAGTGGCCGAAAGATGGGGAAAAATTAGGCCAAAAAAAGCGACCGAAACTTGAAGCAGCCGATACTCGGGGTGGCCGAAACTCAGGGTTTCACTGTATTAGTAAATGATTTGGATTACCTAACTATTTTAAACCTAATTATGTATGTACCTAACTGGGAGTGTTTCTAATTACGTACCTAATAATATGTTCAAATATACTACTCAAACATAACCTGTATTAAAATAGCGAAAGAATTTGTATTAGTCTGCCCGAAGTGCCTAGGCACGATAGTGGCCACCTTTGTAATTAAAATCTTATAACAGGTAAACCACACATCGTAAGCTTTACAAGGAAATAAATATTTGTATTTGTATACAATTACCTCCATTCAACTGTCATCAGTAACTGCATGGCTAACTATCATCACCATCATCATCATTGTCATCATCATTCCAAGTCATCAGAGTTCGTCTGCCTAACCATACAAGTGGTGAGTGTTTTGTTTGCTCATTATTTGTTATTAAACCATAACATGTATATACAATATTTTACAAAGTTTTCATGTGTTTTATGATTGTTCGTGGTTCAACAGGTTAAAGAAGCAGTATTGTTAGGCTAAGTAAATGCTATTATATTTCCTTACAATATATTTGCACATCAAAACATTCGCGAGCGCTACAGTACAGTATTATTATATTTCCCTACATTATATTTGCGCACCAAACATTCTCAAATTTTCAAGATTCGCGAGGTTCTTGATCCCCTAACCCTTGTGAACGTGGAGGGCCTCCTGTATATATGTTTGTACATGCTAGGTGGGCTACCATACCTCCCACACCTGACTTTCTACAAATAAATACTATTCACCTCTCACCCTACATTAAGAGTACAAAGATTTTAAGGTAAGTAATGAGTGTACTGTATATACATTTTATCACTCTAGGGAACTTTAAATGTCATAGTATATTACGTGTGATTGGGGTGACCATACCTAACACACCTGACTTTTTATTGTATTTTGCTTTTTATTGTTTTTTAATGCCTAGTTCTATTGCTAACTTAATATATGATAGTTTAAAATTGTTATCTAGCATTTACATGTACAGCAGGGCCCCGCTTTACGGCATTTCACCTTACGTCATTCCGGTAATACGGTGATTTCAAATTATGACCAAAACTTGCTATACGGTGAGCAGTCTTACAAATGCAGCGTGCCCCACCCAGTTTGTTTACATTCTCCATGATCACATCTCTCTATTATGTCTGGAAATTTTCCAAAATTTCAAGTGTTTTAAAGTTATTGCATACAGTGGTACCTCGAGTTACGAGCTTCATTAGTTCCAGACGGCTATTCAAGTGCTGATACCGAAGGAATTTTTTCCATAAGAAATAATGAAAATTAGATTAATCCATTTCAGACCCCCAAAAATACACTTACAAAAATACACTTACATAACTGTTCGAGTTGGGAGCTGCTCGTAGGTAGAGGTACCACTGTATTTTATATGTACAGTGGGCCCTCGGTTAAAGAAATTAATCCGTTCCAGGAGCTATTACTTAATCTGAATCTTTCGTAATCCGAACCCTTATTTCCCATAAGAAATAATGTAAATACAATTAATCCGTTCCACAAAAAAATATTCACAAAAAATATAATATAAATAACATTTACTTACCTTTATTGAAGAGACTTGCAGGCATCTGGAAAATAGGATAATGAGGTAATGAGTAATGAAGGTCCTGTTGGGAATTTTCTTCCAAAACAGGCCTTTTTCATCACAACTAAACACTTGTTGGGGGAGGAATTCTTCAGCCTCTACGAAGGGGAATCCCCACTCCCTGCCTTCCTGATACACTCCCTGCATGCCTGCTACACTCCCTGCATGCCTGCTACACTCCCTGCATGCCTGCTACACTCCCTGCATGCCTGCTACACTCCCTGCATGAATGCTACACTCCCTGCATGCCTGCTACACTCCCTGCATGAATGCTACACTCCCTGCATGAATGCTACACTCCCTGCATGAATGCTACACTCCCTGCATGTCTGCTACACTCCCTGCATGTCTGCTACACTTCCTGCATGAATGCTACACTCCCTGCATGAATGCTACCACTGGGGTGCCACTAGGAAGCTTCTTTGGACCCATGGTGACTTATTTCACAGTGACAATCACTAAACCACCAAAAAAGACACCAAATGTATTGTGAATGTTTGAAAGAGCGTGCTGGGTAATATTCTCTCAATGGTAAACAATGCTACACTGGCGTCTTGCGCAGGCGCAGGCCAGGCGCGGAGCAGGCGGACACGTCTAATACGTTTCGCTATCCGATACCGAAAAAAACTTTCGGTAACCGATTTTTTTGTTAACTAAACCTTTCGGTAACCGAGGGTCCACTGTACTCTGATGATTATACTTAAGTGTACCTGTACCTAAATATACTTACACACTGTGCTGGCATGCAGGTACACATTAAAATCACTAAGAGTCTCTCTACTCTTGAAGACGCAATCATAATAATCACTTGGGTACATTAAATGTCATATACATATTACATTAATATAGACATTTCCATTAATCCATCTATGATATTTTTTTCAAAATTATGTAATAAACACGGTACGTAACATTTAAACATGATACATACACCCACAGTATAAAAATTGACATAAATATGAGATTTGTTTACTAAGCAGTTTGTAGGAGAGTCGGAAGAATTATGTTTTCTCTAGTCAAACACTAGTTACTTAACTGTAGAAAAATATTCCTTTCATATGCCTTCACTCTATCTATAGCTACTCACGACCCTTGTGGGTTTAGTGCTTCTTTTTTATGATTATAATATTAATATAAGTAGTAGGTTGGTAGACAGCAACCACCCAGGGAGGTACTACCGTCCTGCCAAGTGAGTGTAAAACGATAGCCTGTAATTGTTTACATGATGGTAGGATTGCTGGTGTCTTTTTTCTGTCTCATAAACATGCAAGATTTCAGGTAGTATGTCTTGTTACTTCTACTTACACTTAGGTCACACTACACATTCATATACAAGCATATACAGTGGACCCCCGAGTTTCAGCCATAATTCATTCCAGAAGGCTGTTCAAGTGCCATTACCGAACGAATTTGTTCCATTAAGGAAAAATGTAAATTAGATTAGTCCTTTCAGACCCCCAAAAATACACATACAAAAGCACTTACAATATTAAACTTTCACAATTGTTCGATTTCCGAGGTGACCGAAACTCGGGGTCCACTGTATATATACACACACCCCTCTGGGTTTTCTTCTATTTTCTTACTAGTTCTTGTTCTTATTTCCTCTTATCTCCATGGAGAAGTGGAACAGAATTCTTCCTCCGTAAGCCATGCGTGTTGTAAGAGGCGACTAAAATGCCGGGAGCAAGGGGCTAGTAACCCCTTCTCTTGTATATATTACTAAATGTAAAACGAGAAACTTTCGTTTTTCCTTTTAGGCCACCCTGCCTCGGTGGGAAAGGGCCGACGTGTTGAAAGAAGAAGATAAGTATTAGGTTGGTAGACAGCAACCACCCAGGGAGGTACTACCGTCCTGCTAAGTGAGTGTAAAACGAAAGCCTGTATTTGTTTTACATGATGGTAGGATTGCTGGTGCCTTTTTTCTGTCTCATAAACATGCAAGATTTCAGGTACGTCTTGCTATTTCTACTTACACTTAGGTCATGCTACACATACATGTACACGCTTATGTATACACACTCATCTGAGTTTTCTTTGATTTTATCTTAATAGTTCTTGTTCTTATTGCTTTTCCTTTCATATCCATGGAGAAGTGGAATAAGAATCTTTCCTCCGTAAGCCATGCATGTTGTAAAAGTCAACTAAAATGCTGGGAACAATGGGCTAGTAACCCCTTTTCCTGTATAGATTTACTAAAAAGAAAAAGAATGATAAGAAAGAGATGATTGTAGATGTTATGAATGAAAAGAAGCTGGATGTCCTGGCTTTAAGTGAGACAAAGCTGAAGGGGGTAGGAGAGTTTCAGTGGGGAGAAATAAATGGGATTAGGTCAGGGGTTTCAAATAGAGTTAGAGCTAAAGGAGTGGCAATAATGTTGAATAATCACTTATGGCAGGTAAAGAGGGAATATAAATGTATAAATTCAAGGATTATGTGGAGTAAAATAAAGGTTGTATGTGAAAAGTGGGTTATAGTAAGTGTTTATGCACCTGGAGAAGAGAGAAGTGTAGAGGAGAGAGAGAGATTTTGGGAAATGTTGAGTGAGTGTGTGGGGAGTTTTGAACCAAGTGAGAGAGTAATTGTGATTCGGGATTTTAATGCTAAAGTGGGTAAAAATGTTGTGGAGGGAGTAGTAGGTAAATTTGGGGTGTCAGGGGTAAATGTAAATGGGGAACCGTTAATTGAGCTATGTGTAGAAAGAGGTTTGGTAATAAGTAATACATATTTTATGAAAAAGAGGATAAATAAGTAGACAAGGTATGATATAGCACGTAATGAAGGTAGTTTGTTAGATTATGTATTGGTGCATAAAAGGTTGATGGGTAGGCTTCAGGATGTACATGTTTATAGAGGGGCAACGGATGTATCGGATCATTATTTAGTTGTAGCTACAGTTAGAGTAAAAGGTAGATGGGACAAAAAGAAAATGGCAACAGCAAGTAAGAGAGAGGTAAAAGTGTATAAACTAAGGGAGGAGGAAGTTAGGGTGAGATATAAGCAACTATTGGCAGAAAGGTGGGCTAGTGCAAGTATGAGTAGTGGGGGGAGGGTTGAAGAGAGTTGGGATTGTTTTAAAAATGTAGTAATAGAATGTGGGGCAGAAGTTTGTGGCTATAGGAGGGTGGGTGCAGGAGGAAAGAGGAGTGAGTGGTGGAATGAAGAAGTAAAAGGTGTGATAAAAGAGAAAAAGGTAGCTTATGAGAGGTTTTTACAAAACAGAAGTGTTAATAGAAGAGCAGAGTATATGGAGAGTAAAAGAAAGGTGAAGAGAGTGGTGAGAGGGTGTAAAAGAAGAGCTTTTTATAAAGAATGGGAGAGGCTCTGTCAAGAAATTTTGCTGAAAACAAGAAAAATTTTGAAGTGAGATAAACAAGGTAAGAAAGCCTAGGGAACAAATGGATTAGTCAGTTAAAAACAGAGTAGGGGAGTTAGTAGATGGGGAGCTGGAGGTATTGGGTAGATGGCGGGAATATTTTGAGGAACTTTTAAATGTCGATGAAAAAAGGGAGGCGGTAATTTCATGCACTGGCCAGGGAGGTATAACATCATTTAGGAGTGAAGAAGAGCAGGATGAGTGTGGGGGAGGTGCGTGAGGCATTACGTAGAATTAAAAGGGGTAAAGCAGCTGGAACTGACGGGATAATCACAGAAATGTTAAAAGCAGGGGGTGATATAGTGTTGGAGTGGTTGGTATTGTTGTTTAATAAATGTATGAAAGAGGGGAAGGTACCTAGGAATTGGCAGAGAGCATGTATAGTTCCTTTATATAAAGGGAAGGGGGATAAAAGAGATTGTAAGAATTATAGGGGAATAAGTTTACTGAGTATACCAGGTAAAGTGTAGGGTTATTATTGAAAGAATTAGAGGTAAGACAGAGAGTATGATTGCAGATGAGCAAGGAGGCTTTAGAGTGGGTAGGGGATGTGTAGATCAAGTGTTTACATTGAAGCATATATGTGAACAGTATTTAGATAAAGGTAAGGAAGTTTTCATTGCATTTATGGATTTAGAAAAGGCATATGATAGAGTGGATAGGGGAGTAATGTGGCAAATGTTGCAAGTGTATGGAATAGGTAGTAAGTTACTGAATGCTGTAAAGTTTTTTTATGAGGATAGTGAGGCTCAGGTTAAGGTGTGTAGGAGAGAGGGAGATTACTTCCCGGTAAAAGTAGGTCTTAGACAGGGATGTGTAATGTCACCATGGTTGTTTAATATATTTATAAATGGGGTTGTAAAATAAGTAAATGCTAGGGTGTTTGGGAGAGGAGTGGGATTAAATTATGGGGAATTAAATACAAAATGGGAGTTGACACAGTTACTTTTTGCTGATGATACTGTGCTTATGGGAGATTCTAAAGAAAAGTTTCAAAGGTTAGTGGAAGAGTTTGGGAGGGTGTGTAAAGGTAGAAAGTTGAAAGTGAACAGAGATAAGAGTAAGGTGATGAGGGTATCAAACGATTTAAATAAAGAAAAATTGGATATCACATTGGGGAGAGGGATTATGGAAGAAGTGAATGGTTTCAGATATTTGGGAGTTGACTTGTCAGCGGATGGGTTTATGAAGGATGAGGTTAACCATAGAACTGATGAAGGAAAAAAGGTGAGTGGTGCGTTGAGGTGTCTGTGGAGAAAAAAAACGTTATCCATGGAGGCAAAGAAGGGAATGTATGAAAGTATAGTGGTACCAACACTCTTATATGGGTGTGAAGCATGGGTTGCAAATGCTGCAGGGAGCAGGCGGCTGGAGGCAGTGGAGATGTCCTGTCTAAGGGCAACTTGTGGTGTAAATATTATGCAGAAAATTCGAAGTGTGGAAATTAGGGAGGTGTGGAGTTTCTAAAAGTATTAGTCAGAGGGGTGAAGAGTGGTTGTTGAGGTGGTTTGGTCATTTAGAGAGAATGGATCAAAGTAGAATGACTTGGAGAGCGTATAAATCTGTAGGGGAAGGAAGGCGGGGTAGGGGTCATCCTCGAAAAGGTTGGAGGGAGTAAAGGAGGTTTTGTGGGCGAGGGGCTTGGACTTCCAGCAAGCATGTGTGAGTGTGTTAGATAGGAGTGAATGGAGACGAATGGTTTTTGAGACCTGACGAGCTGTTGGAGTGTGAGCAGGGTAACATTTTGTGAAGGGATTCAGGGAAACTAGTTAATTGATTTAGTTGGACTTGAGTCCTGGAAATGGGAAGTACAATGCCTGCACTTTAAAGGAGGGGTCTGGGATAGTGACAGCTGGGAGGGACTATTCTCAGCTGTCGGGTCTGAGCGCCTCTGCAAAGACAGTGATTATGTCATTGCCAAAGAAACCCTGCCTGTACCCCAATTCAAAACGATGCTAAAAAACCACCTTCTCACCCAAAGCTAAATGCTCAATATCTAACATTCCCAACAAAGTAGAATAATCACTTAATGTAAAAACCTGACTAATCAATTGAATGTAAAACCTGTTATGAATAATACATACTTGGAGAGGGTTTCGGGGGTCAATGCCCCCGCGACCACGTAAACTGTAACTGCAATGAAATTAATTGTTTTAAATTGTTATCTCATTCAATTAGTTGCATTGCTACAATTAATTGATATGTTCAACTTATATTCAAACTTTATAACTTAGATATGCAATTATACTTATTTTATAAATTATCAACCATAACTTTTTACCATGTAGTCTAGAATTAAGTAGTCCTAAGAATGCCCGCAATGCACAGCATATTAGGGGCTTTTGGCATGTACATCTCAGTAATAACTATGTAATAACTATGTAATAACTATGTATAACTATGTCTACCATGTATCACTGTACCATGTCTCAATAAAGTATTATTATTATTATTATTATTATTATTATTATTATTAATATTATGAGTGAGGTGAAAGTGTTGAAAGATGATGAAAGTATTTTCTTTTTTGGGTCACCCTGCCTCGGTGGGAGACGGCCGACTTGTTGAAAAAAAAAATAATAATAATATCATCAATCACTCTAAAAATGGTGAGTTGCATGAGAATGGGAGTGTTGCTGTTTATTTATTTATTCTGTACTAACTTGTCAGAGCATCATTCCTTCTAAAAATTATTTTACATGAGAAAGGAAGTGTTGGTCTTTATTTATTCTACTGTACCACTGTGGAGACAACTTGTACACAATGTAAGGTGTTTGTATGAATGTGTATGAACCATAACCAGATGCTTTGTCCATTTGTTTACATAGTACTCTTGAGTGGGTGGGGTGGCCAGGCGGACTACCTTACCTCCCTCCAACACTTGACTTTCTACAAATAAATACTTTTCACCTCTTACCCTACATTAAGACTACAAATGTTTTAAGGTAAGTAATGAGTGTACTGTACGTATATACATTTTATCACTCTAGGGCGGTTTAAGCCTTGTAGTATATTATTTGTGGATGGGGTGGCCAGGAGGGCTACCATACCTACCACACCTGACTTCTTACAATAAATACTACTCACCTTTTGCCCTACATTAAGACTACAAATATTTTTTAAGGTAAATAATGAGTGTACTGTGTAGTGTACTGCTTTTTAATGCCTAGTTCTATTGCTAATTTAATATATACAGTGGACCCCCAGATTACGTACTGCTCCAAACTCGAACAATTATGTAAGTGTATTTTTGTAAGTGCTTTTGTAAGTGTATTTTTCGGGGTCTAAAACGACTAATCTAATTTACATTATTCCTTATGGGAACAAATTCGTTTGGTAACGGCACTTGAACAGCCTTCTGGAATGAAATAATGACATAATCCGGGGGTCCACTGTATTAGTGTAAACTTGTTATCTGGCATTTATTAGTGGAAAAAAAGGGTGTTTTGCTTTCCGGTGATGTCAGTTTTCCGGCAGTAACCTGGAACCTAATCTACCATATAAGTGGGGCCCTACTGTATTTATAAGTGGAAAAAATGGTGTCTGCTTTTCTGGCAGTAGCCTAGAATCTAACCTGCCATATAAGTGGGGCCTTACTGTATGTATGTATGTATGTATGTATGTATGCATGTATGTATGTATGTATGTATGTATGTATGTATGTATGTATGTATGTATGTATGTATGTATGTATGTATATATATGTATATATATATATATATATATATATATATATATATATATATATATATATTATATATATATATATATATATATATATATATATATATATATATATATATATATATATATATATATATATATATATATATATATATATATATATATATATATATATATATATATAATATATATATATATATATATATATATATATATACGTATGTATATATATATATATATATATATATATATATATATATATATATATAGTATATATATATATATATATATAATATTATATATATATATATATATATATATATATATATACATATATATATATATATTATATATATATATACAGTAGTATATTTATATTTCAATTATACTATGTATATATATATATATTTTATAATGCTTTTATAATTATATTTTGTTAATAAGGATATCATATTTTACATAATTTTATAGGAATAAATTCGTTTAGTATATGGCACTTGAACAGCATTCTGGAATGAAAAATATCGTAACCGGGGTACCACTGATATATATATATAGTGTACCGTTTACTGATATATTTTCATTCAGAATCTGTAAGTGCCATTATAATAATTTATCTCCTTAAAAATGTTGTAAAATAACTAGTCTTTTTAATTAAAATACACTTACAAAACATTTAAAAATAAACTTACATAAAGGTAGTTTGGACTCATATAATAATAGTACACTGTATATATATATATATATATATATATATATATATATATATATATATATATATATATATATATATATATATATATATATATATATATATATATATATATATATATATACGTATATATATATATATATAGTGGACCCTACTTAACGAAAAAATTCATTGCAGAAGCCTGCTCAAGTGCCATTACCGAATGAATTTACGTCCTTAAGAAATACAGTGGTCCCCGGTTAACGTTCAAAATTCACTGCAGAAGCCTGCTCAAGTGCCATTACCGAACGAATTTACTTCCTTAAGAAATAATGACATGTAGGTTAATCTATTCCAGACCCTCAAAAATGCACTTCCACAAGCCCTTACAATATTATACTTACATACTTGTACGATTTCCGGGGTGAACGTTAGCCGGGGGACCACTGTAATGTCATGTAGGTTAGTCTATTTCAGACCCCCAAAAATACACTTCCACAAGAACTTACAAAATTATACTTACATAATTGCACGATTTCCGGGGTATTCGTTAACCGAGGGTCCACTGTATATATATATATATATATATATATATATATACGTATTTATATATATATGTCGTGCCGATTAGGTAAAACTTGCGATTTTGGCTTAAATAGCAATGCTCACCTTGCCATATAAGACAAGTGAAAATTTGTGTATGCAACAATTTTGCCAAAATCATTCTGAACATAATGAAAAAAATATATTTCATTGTGTTTGTTTATTATTAAATTAATGTTAACGTATCTAAAATATATTTAGTTGAGTTAGGCTAAATTAAATTGCGCTTGTTGTAATAAGGTTGGGTAGGTTTTCAAAGTTTCTCTTGGTACAAAATTATAAATTCTTTCATTAACATAAATGAAAAAAATATATATTTAAACGTATAAGAGAAAATTTTAGAAAGGACTTAATTTTAGATGAGTTCTTGCTAATTGACCAGTTTTACCTAATCGGCACGACATATATATATACAGTGGTCCCCCGGCTAACGTTCACCCCGGAAATCGTACAAGTATGTAAGTATAATATTGTAAGGGCTTGTGGAAGTGCATTTTTGAGGGTCTGGAATAGATTAACCTACATGTCATTATTTCTTAAGGAAGTAAATTCGTTCGGTAATGGCACTTGAGCAGGCTTCTGCAGTGAATTTTGAACGTTAACCGGGGGACCACTGTATATATATAATGCCGGGAGCAAGGGGCTAGTAACCCCTCCTCCTGTATGTATTACTAAATTTAAAAGCAAAAACTTTCGTGGCCCAAAATTAAAAACTTTTGTTTTTCGTTTTGGGCCACCCTGCCTCGGTGGGATATGGTCAGTTTGTTGAAAGAAAATATATATTAGTGCAACCACTATCAAGTGGTATTTAAGCAACACCAGTGTTGTTTTAGCCTGTCTTGTGGGAAGCAAGGCAAATTTCACTTAACTCTAAACAATTCTGCAAACATCATGTGCCTAGTGAACTAGGCATTGCTCCGTGGTTGCATGAATATGAGTACTGCTTGTGAAGGCTGGTATATCAAACGGGGAGAAAAATGAAATTAGCAATGAGATTGCCACACCAACATATGCCCTTGCATCATGAAGCAATGCCTAGTTCACATTTCATTTAACATCTTTCTCTCTGAACACTGATATTATACATATACATGTATAGTAATCTCATATGTTTATAACTATTATATTCCTGATACATTAAACACTAACATGTTTTATCTCCTGTATGTACTCGCATATGTCTCACAAGATTGCTTGTTACACTAAAACATTTCAAACACTTTGGACACTGAAATGGTTTATCTCCTGTGTGTACTCTCATATGTTTCACAAGATTGTGCTTTATACTAAAATATTTCAAACACTCTGAACACTGAAATGGTTTATCTCCTGTATGTACTCGCATATGTTTCACAAGACCGCCTTTTTCAGTAAAACATTTCAAACACTCTGAACACTGAAATGGCTTATCTCCTGTATGTACTCGCATATGTTTCACAAGTCTGCCTTTTTCAGTAAAACACTTTGGACACTCTGAACATTGAAATGGTTTATCTCCTGTATGTACTCTCATGTGTGTCACAAGATTGTGTTTTACACTAAAATATTTCAAACACTCTAAACACTGAAATGGTTTGTCTCCTCTATGTACTTGCATATGTCTCACAAGATTGCTTTTTTGAGAAAAACATTCAAGACACTGTGAGCACTTAAATGGTTTATCACTTGTATGTACTCGCACATGTGTCAGAAGATTCTTTTTTGCACTAAAATATTTCAAACACTCTGAACACTGAAATGGTTTATCTCCTCTATGTACTTGAATATGTCTAGCAAGATTGCCTTTTTGAGTAAAACATTCAAGACACTCTGAACACTTAAATGGTTTATCACTTGTATGTACTCGCATATGTGTCACAAGACAGTCTTTTCGACTAAAACATTTCAGACAATCTGAACACTGATATGGTTTATCTCCTGTATGTACTCGCATATGAATCACAAGATGACCTTTTTGACTAAAACGTTTCAGACACTCTGAACACTGATATGGTTTATCTCCTGTATGTGTTCGCATATGTTTAAGAAGACTGGTCTTTACAGTAAAACATTTAGGACACTCTGAACACTGATATGGTTTATCTCCTTTATGTTTTTTCATATTTTTCAAAAGAAGGTAATTCATTTTAAAATATTTTAGTCATTCAACAGTGGTATAGTTAATCTTCCTTATGTATTATCATGTGTATTTCAAGATTTATTTTTTTGTAAACTATTGTGTACACTGAACACAGTTTTCCTCGTGAATATATTCCCATGCTATGATTTGTTTTGGACAAAACTATTTCTGCCTATGAGTACTGATAGTTTATTTTGTGTATGTTAAAAGACTACCATAATTATTTTGTTTTGTGTGTTAAAGACTAATATATGTGCCAAAACACTGCAGATACACTTTAGAAAATTATTTTATTTTGTGTTTAAACACTAAATTTTTTTTAGAATTTGTAACTACAGTATTACTAATGTTTTTTCTATGAACTGCAACGTAATTTTTAGATAGAATTCCCAATATATAAAACAAATTTCCTTACTTAGTAATACTTAGTTAGAAATTCATAAGAATAACAGGTGTTTTCTTTCTTGAAGTACTGAAGACATAGTGTGTGGGAAGATACAACCTGGTGGACTACCACACAATACTTCAGTAATATCAGTTGTTATTCAAGACACTTATACATGTGCTTCTTGAAGTACTGAAGTTATAGTGTGTGGGAAGATACAACCTGGGAGTCTGCCACACAATACTTCTGTAATAGAAACATGAGTCAGTATAGTACAATATTCCACTATTACTAACACAACATATTGAACTAGAATACAAAAGATTTTCTCTCTATTATCACGTATTCCACTAAATAAAAGTAACTTTTAAATGTTTAAGGAATAATAGAAGTAAATAAGTTTAAAGGCATATTGTGGAAATTTTTTATAATTTTCATGAAATTAGTGTAAGAGCTGAAAGATATAATGGTGTTTATATAGTGTTGATGTGACTAAGAAAATGTCAAGTCACAGAAGAACCAAGATTCCGGAGAGCAACTAAAAAATGGCGGAACACACACATTAACTGGCGAGCATTGAAGAATTTAACCCTTTCAGAGTCCGTGCCGTAGTTCTACGGCTTTGAGGTGAGGGTCTAAACTACTTAACACTTGTTGCAATTTCATATCATCATATTGTCATTTAAAATCTTGTAGTATCATCATTTTCTTAATTTGAAATAAAATATATAACTAGAAGAAACTCTATAAATTTTTCTAGTATTGTTATTATACTAGTATAGCATCAACATACTGTAACTTGAAATAAAATATACAACTAGATTAAACTCAACTAATTTCTCTTGTATTGTCTTTTAATAGTATGTATAACCATATTATAATTTAAAAAATACAGAACTAGAATAAACTCAATCAATTTCTTTAGCATTAAGTACTTAGTGAATAAGTCTTTAGAATAAACTGCCCCTAATGCCATGGCATGCCAGTGGCTCTCCTTGCATTACAGTTTTATAATTGTAACTACCAATAACAGTGTACACTTGTAACATGCATCGAAATAAAAATATTATTATTATTATTATTATTATTAGTACTATGCCAAAATTCTAGTGGTCTCAAATTTAGCTCGAGAAGGCTGATAAGCCTATATCTAAGAGAATGGGTCTGTATGGTCAGTGTGCGCACTATACATAAAATCTGGGCACCTGCATGGCATTGTGGGAACACTGCCTAAATAGCTTTGTTCACCACGCCTGGCAGCAAGGAAGCTCCCCCTCCCCGGGCGAATTCTGACTCTCTTCTCAAGTTATAGTTCTTGGAAGTGGAGCAGAAGAGGAATTCTATGGTTTTGAACCATATGGTACATTGTACCATATGGTACAATGGTACCATATCATATAATGGTATCATATGGTACAATGGTACCATATCATATAATGGTATTATACCATATGTACATTATACCATATGGTACAGGGTATAAGGACCCTAATGGAAATAAGTCTGACTTTTTTGGGTTATCCTAGGTTCTCAAACATATGCTGCTATGTATGATAATCTATGTATCTGTATTTGTGTATACATGAATAAACTTACTTACATCGCCACATGCACCTGAGTAAGTTTATTCAGGTGTACACAAATACAGTTACGTACATAGATTATCATACATAGCAGCATATGTCGAAAGATCTAAGGACAACCCAAAAAAGTCAGGGTGACTTATTTCCATAGAGATCAGTGAATCTGTACCATATGGTACAGGGTACCATATGGTACCCTGTACCAAATGGTAACCTGTACCATATGGTACCCTGTACCATATGATCCCTGTACCATATGGTCAGTAAGTGGTGTTGGTGTCAAGACACACTGACGCAGCAGTTTCCAAGACAAAGCTTCGACATCCACCTCTAGGAACATGTCACTGTACATTTGTAAATATATAATAGAGCATTACTAATATACAACATTTTTGCATATTTTTAGTTGTAAACAATTATTGTAAACAAAATAATGATGAAAATATTAGTGCGGTTGTGTAGAATACAACGGTACCACATAATACCATATGGTACAATGTACCATATGGTGCCACGAGCATGTAGAACGCTGCACCAGCCCAATGCAAAAGCATATGTGTAAAGATCCTGGGATAACCCAAAAAAGTCAGGGTGACTTATTTCCATTGGGATCCCTGTACCATATGATATCCTGTACCATATGATACCCTGTACTATGGTACAGGGTACCATATGGTACATTGTAGCATATGGTACATTGCACCATATGATACATTGAACCATATGGTTCCATTGTACCATACGGTACTATATGGTACATTGCACCATATAATACATTGGACCATATGGTACATTGCACCATATACATTGTACCATATGGTACTATATGGTACCATTGTATTCAATGCAATACCACACTAATATTTTCATCATTATTTTGTTTACAATAAACTTGAAAACAAGTTTTGTAAGCAATATAATGATAAACAAATTCGTGAGGTTATTGTGTTGAATACAATGAGTGTACAATTATACATTATATTGGTCTCACAGCCACAAACCTTACTCCAAAAAAATATTAGAAAAGAAAAGAAAAAAAATATAAGAAAAAAGAAAAAAGTAACAAAAACGTAAAATAAAAAAATGCACTTTACTGAAGTCGCCAATGTTGCCTCCACCTCGTCACTGTAGGTCAACTTCACCATGTTCCCGCCACCTGGTCATTGTGGGTCAACTTCACCATGTTGCCGCCACCTGGTCATTGTGGGTCAACTTCACGATGTTCCCGCCACCTGGTCATTGTGGGTACACTTCACGATGTTGCCACCACCTGGTCATTGTGGGTCAACTTCACGATGTTGCCGCCACCTGGTCATTGTGGGTCAACTTCACGATGTTGCTACCACATGGTCATTGTGGGTCAACTTCACGATGTTGCCCCACCTGTTCATTGAGGTCAACTTCAATGTTGCCCCTCTGGTCATTGTGGGTCAACTTCACGATGTTCCCGCCACCTGGTCATTGTGGGTCAACTTCACGATGTTGCCACCACCTGGTCATTGTGGGTAAACTTCACGATGTTGCTACCACCTGGTCATTGTGGGTCAACTTCACGATGTTGCCGCCACCTGGTCATTGTGGGTCAACTTCACAATGTTGCTGCCACCTGGTCATTGTGGGTCAACTTCACAATGTTGTCGCCACCTGGTCATTGTGGGTCAACTTCACGATGTTGCCACCACCTGGTCATTGAAGGTTAACTTCACAATGTTGCCACCTGCTGGTCATTGTGGGTCAACTTCACAATGTTGCCGCCACCTGGTCATTGTGGGTCAACTTCATGATGTTGCAGCCACCTGGTCATTGTGGGTTAACTTCACGATGTTGCCACCACCTGGTCATTGTGGGTCAACTTTCCGATGTTGCCACCACCTGGTCATTGTGGGTCAACTTCACGATGTTGCCGCCACCTGGTCATTGTGGGTCAACTTCACGATGTTGCCGACACCTGGTCATTGTGGGTCAACTTCACGATGTGTCCACCACCTGGTCATTGTGGGTCAACTTCACGATGTTGCCACCACCTGGTCATTGTGGGTCAACTTCACGATGTTGCCGCCACCTGGTCATTGTGGGTCAACTTCACGATGTTGCCGCCACCTGGTCATTGTGGGTCAACTTCACGATGTTGCCGCCACCTGGTCATTGTGGGTCAACTTCACGATGTTGCCGCCACTTGGTCATTGTGGGTCAACTTCACGATGTTGCAACCACCTGGTCATTGTGGGTCAACTTCACGATGTTACCACAACCTGGTCATCATGGGTCAACTTCACGATGTTGCCGCCACCTGGTCATTGTGGGTCAACTTTCACGATGTTGCCGCCACTGCTGTTATTGTTGGGTCATTGCACTATGTTCCCCACTGGTCATTGTGGATCAACTTCACGATGTTGCCGCCACCTGGTCATTGAGGGTCAACTTGACAATGTTGCTGCCACCTGGTCATTGTGGGTCAACTTCACGATGTTGCCGCCACCTGGTCATTGTGGGTCAACTTCACGATGTTGCCGCCACCTGGTCATTGTGGGTCAACTTCACGATGTTGCCACCACCTGGTCATTGTGGGTCAACTTCACGATGTTGCCGCCACCTGGTCATTGTGGGTCAACTTCACGATGTTGCCACCACCTGGTCATTGTGGTCAACTTCACGATGTTGCAGCCACCTGGTCATTGTGGGTCAACTTCACGATGTTGCCACCACCTGGTCATTGTGGGTCAACTTCACGATGTTGCCGCCACCTGGTCATTGTGGGTCAACTTCACGATGTTGCCACCACCTGGTCATTGGGTCAACTTCACGATGTTGCCACCACCTGGTCATTGTGGGTCAACTTCACGATGTTGCTGCCACCTGGTCATTGTGGGTCAACTTCACGATGTGCAGCCACCTGGTCATTGTGGGTCAACTTCACGATGTTGCAGCCACCTGGTCATTGAGGGTCAACTTCACGATGTTGCACCACCTGGTCATTGTGAGGTCAACTTCAGATGTTGCCGCCACCTGGTCATTGTGGGTCAACTTCACGATGTTGCCCACCACCGGTCATTGAGGGTCAACTTCACGATGTTGCCGCCACCTGGTCATTGAAGGTCAACTTCACGATGTTGCTGCCATCCGGTCATTTAAGGTCAATTTCACGATGTTGCCGCCACCTGGTCATTGAAGGTCAACTTCACGATGTTGCCGCCACCTGGTCATTGAAGGTCAACTTCACGATGTTGCCGCCACCTGGTCATTGAAGGTCAACTTCACGATGTTGCCGCCACCCGGTCATTGAAGGCCAACTTCACGATGTTGCCGCCACCTGGTCATTGAAGGTCAACTTCACGATGTTGCCGCCATCCGGTCATTTAAGGTCAACTTCACGATGTTGCTGCCACCTGGTCATTGAAGGTCAACTTCACGATGTTGCGCCACCTGTGGTCATTGAGGTCAACTTCACGATGTTGCCGCCACCGGTCATTTGAAGGTCAACTTCATGATGTTGCGCCACCTGGTCATTGAAGGTAACTTCACGATGTTGCCGCCACCCGGTCATTGAAGGCCAACTTCACGATGTTGCCGCCACCTGGTTATTGAAGGTCAACTTCACGATGTTGCCGCCATCCAGTCATTTAAGGTCAATTTCACGATGTTGCTGCCACCTGGTCATTGAAGGTCAACTTCACGATGTTGCCACCTGCTGGTCATTGTGGGTCAACTTCACTATATTGCCGCCACCTGGTCATTGTGGGTCAACTTCACGATGTTGCAGCCACCTGGTCATTGTGGGTCAACTTCACGATGTTGCCGCCACCTGGTCATTGTGGGTCAACTTCACGATGTTACCACAACCTGGTCATCATGGGTCAACTTCACGATGTTGCCGCCACCTGGTCATTGTGGGTCAACTTCACGATGTTGCGCCACCTGGTCATTGTGGGTCAACTTCACGATGTTGCCGCCACCTGGTCATTGAGGGTCAACTTCACAATGTTGCCGCCACCTGGTCATTGAGGGTCAACTTCACAATGTTGCCGCCACCTGGTCATTGTGGGTCAACTTCACAATGTTGCCGCCACCTGGTCATTGTGAGTCAACTTCACGATGTTGCCGCCACCTGATCATTGTGGGTCAACTTCACGATGTTGCCGCCACCTGGTCATTGTGGGTCAACTTCACGATGTTGCCGCCACCTGGTCATTGTGGGTCAACTTCACGATGTTGCCGCCACATGGTCATTGTGGGTCAACTTCACAATGTTGCTGCCACCTGGTCATTGTGGGTCAACTTCACGATGTTGCCGCCACCTGGTCATTGTGGGTCAACTTCACGATGTTGCCACCACCTGGTCATTGTGGGTCAACTTCACGATGTTGCCACCACCTAATCATTGTGGGTCAACTTCACGATGTTGCCACAACCTGGTCATTGTGGGTCAACTTCACGATGTTACCACAACCTGGTCATTTTGGGTCAACTTCACGATGTTGCCACCACCTGGTCATTGTGGGTCAACTTCACGATGTTGCTGCCACCTGGTCATTGTTGGTCAACTTCACAATGTTGCCGCCACCTGGTCATTGTGGGTCAACTTCACAATGTTGTCGCCACCTGGTCATTGTGGGTCAACTTCACGATGTTGCCGCCACCTGGTCATTGTGGGTCAACTTCACGATGTTGCCGCCACCTGGTCATTGTGGGTCAACTTCACGATGTTGCCACCACCTGGTCATTGTGGGTTAACTTCACGATGTTGCCGCCACCTGGTCATTGTGGGTCAACTTCTCGATGTTTCAGCCACCTGATCATTGAGGGTCAACTTCACGATGTTGTCGCCACCTGGTCATTGTGGGTCAACTTCACGATGTTGCCGCCACCTGGTCATTGTGGGTCAACTTCACGATGTTGCTACCACCTGGTCATTGTGGGTCAACTTCACGATGTTACCACAACCTGGTCATCATGAGTCAACTTCACGATGTTGCCGCCACCCGGTCATTGAAGGCCAACTTCACGATGTTGCCGCCACCTGGTCATTGAAGGTCAACTTCACGATGTTGCTGCCATCCGGTCATTTAAGGTCAATTTCACGATGTTGCCGC
Organism: Cherax destructor; assembly: GCA_009830355.1. NCBI lineage: Eukaryota > Metazoa > Arthropoda > Malacostraca > Decapoda > Parastacidae > Cherax > Cherax destructor. The sequence continues at coordinate 37,179 of WNWK01017021.1, forward strand.
CACCTGGTAATTGAGGGTCAACTTCACGATGTTGCCGCCACCTGGTCATTGAAGGTCAACTTCACGATGTTGCCGCCACCCTGTTATTGAGGGTCAACTTCACGATGTTGCCACCACCTGGTCATTGAGGGTCAACTTCACGATGTTGCCGCAACCCGGTCATTGAGGGTCAACTTCACGACTCTATATCTCAGTAACTACTGATCAGAAATTATTTTTTTTGTTTCACAAAATTATTATCTTTAATTCTGTAAGAAATTTTTTTTTTTTTCAAATTTTCTTGGACACTGGCACACACATTGAAATTTGGCCTCTGGACCCTGAAAGGGTTAAACTGTCCTCACCTTTCTCCACCCAGTACACTGTACTCACCTTTCTCCACCCAATACACTGTCCTCACCTTTTTCCACCCAGTACACTGTCCTCATCTTTCTCCACACAGTACCCTGTCCTCACCTTTCTCCACCCAGTACACTGTCCTCACCTATCTCCACCCAGTACACAGTCCTCACCCTTCTTCACCCAGTACACTGTCCTCACTTTTCTTAACCCAGTACACAGTCCTCACCCTTCTTCACCTTTGATATACCTTTGAAGAGTTTCGAGAGTATCTACTCTCTGAGCCCGGCCATGGGCCAGGCTTGTCTGGTGCTTGCCTGGTCAACCAGGCTGTTGCTGCTGGAGGCCCGCTGCCCCACATATCCATCACAGCCTGGTTGATCTGGCACCTGGTGAAGATATTTGTCCAGTTTCCTCTTGAAGGCTTCTACACTGGTTCCAGCCGTGTTTCGGATATCTTCTGGTAAGATGTTGAATAGTCTGGGACCCCGGATGTTAATACAGTGCTCCCGTATTGTCCCCACCGCACCCCTGCTCCTCACTGGATTTATTTTACACTTTCTCCCATATCTCTCACTCCAGTATGTTGTTATGGCAGTGTGCAGATTTGGGACCAGGCCCTCAAGTACTTTCCATGTATATATTATCATGTATCTCTCTCTCCTCCGCTCCAATGAGTACATGTTCAAGACTTGAAGCGTTCCCAATAATTTAGATGTTTCAATGGCTCAATGTGAGCCGTAAACGATCTCTGGATTTGTTCCAGCTCTGCTATTTCTCCTGCCCTGAACGGGGCCGTCAGCACTGAGCAGTATTCTAAGTGAGGGAGCACTAGCGATTTGAATAGTGTCACCATCGGCATTATTTCCCTTGTTTTGAAAGTTCTCAATACCCACCCCGTCATCTTCCTGGCTGTTGTGATCTTTGTCTTTTTATGGTCTTTAAACGACAGATCAGCAGACATAATTATTCCCAAGTCCTTTACGTGTTCCTTTCGTTCTATGTGGTGACCCTCTTGCGTTTTGTATATAGTGTTCCTTTTGAGTTCTTCATTTTTTCCATACCTAAGCAGCTGAAACTTATCACCATTGAACGTCATGTTGTTCTCCACTGCCCATTGGAAGACCCTGCTTATGTCCTCCTGTAATTTTTCAGTGTCCTCTACCGTAGTGACTTTCATGCTTATTTTAGTGTCATCTGCAAATGATGATACAAAAGTGTGCTGGGTGTTTTTATCTATGTCTGCTATGAGGATTAGAAACAGCAGAGGTGCCAGGACAGTGCCTTGGGGCACTGAGCTTTTGACCTCGCTGATGCTGGATCTTGCCCTGTTCACTACTACTTTTTGTGTTCTTTGTGTTAGGAACTCAAAAATCCATCACCCAGTACACAGTCCTCACCTTTCTCAACCCAGTACACAGGCCTCACCCTTCTTCACCCAGTACACAGTCCTCACCCTTCTTCACCCAGTGCACTGTCCTCACTCACCTTTCTCCTTCCAATACACTGTCCTCACTTAAAATTCTCCACCCAGTATACTGTCCTCACCCTTCTTCACCAAGTACACTGTCCTCACCCTTCTTCACCCAGTATACTGTCCTCACCCTTCTTCACCCAGTACACTGTCCTCACCCTTATTCACCCAGTACACTGTCCTCACACTTCTTCAACCAGTGCACTGCCCTCACCCTTCTTCGCCCAGCACATTGCCTTCACCCTTCTTCACCCAGTACACTGTCCTCACTCACCCTTGTTCACCCAGTACACTGTCCTCATTCTTCTTCGCGCAGTACATTGTCCTCACTCACCCTTCTCCATCCAGTACACTGTCTTCACCCTTCTACACCCAGTACACTGTCCTCACCCTTCTTCACCCAGTACACTGTCTTCACCCTTCTACACCCAGTACACTGTCCTCACCTTTCACTCAGTACATTGTCCTCACTTTTCATCACCCAGTACACTGTCCTCACTCATCATTCTTCACCCAGTACACTGTCCTCACTCATCATTCTTCACCCAGTACTGTCCTCACCCTTCTTCACCCAGAACACTGTCCTCAGTATTCTTTACCCAGTACACTGTCCTCACCGTTCTTCTCCCAGTACATGGCCCTCATTCACCCAGTACACTGTTTTCACCCTTCTTCACCCAGTACACTGTCCTCACCATTCTTCACCCAGTACACTGTCCTCACCCTTCTTCACCCAGTACACTGTCTTCATCCTTCTACACCCAGTACACTGTTTTCACCCTTCTTCACCCAGTACACTGTCCTCACCTTTCACTCAGTACATTGTCCTCACTCTTCTTCACCCAGTACATTGTCCTCACTCTTCTTCACCCAGTACACTGTCCTCACCGTTCACTCAGTACATTGTCCTCACTCTTCTTCACCCAGTACACTGTCCTCACCGTTCACTCAGTACATTGTCCTTACTCTTCTTCACCCAGTACACTGTCCTCACCTTTCACTCAGTACATTGTCCTCACTCTTCTTCACCCAGTACACTGTCCTCACTCACCATTCTTCACCCAATACACTGTCCTCACTCACCATTCTTCACCCAGTACACTGTCATCACCTTTCTTTAACCAGTACACTGTCCTCACCCTTCACCCAGTACACAGTCCTCACCCTTCTTCACCCAGTACACTGTCCTCATCCTTCACACAGTACACTGTATATTTGGAGAGAGTTCCAGGGGTCAACGCCCCCGAGGCCCGGTCTGTGACCAGGCCTCATGTTGGACCACAGCCTGATCAACCAGGCTGCTACTGCTGGCCGCACGCAGTCCAACGTACGAACCACAGCCTGGCTGGTCAGGTACCGACTTTAGGTGCCTGTCCAGTGCCTGCTTGAAGACAGCCAGGGGTTTGTTGGTAATCCCCCTTATGTATGCTGGGAGGCAGTTGAACAATCTTGGGCCCCTGACACTTATTGTGTTGTCCCTCAACGTGCTAGTGGCACCCCTGCTTTTTATTGGGGGATGTTACATCGTCTGCCAAGTCTTTTACTTTCGTAGGGAGTGATTTTTCTGTGCAATTTTGGTACTAATCCCTCGAGAATTTTCCAGTTGTAAATAATAATGTATCTCTCCCGCCTGGGTTCTAGAGAGTACAGGTTTAGGAACTTCAAGCGTTCCCAGTAATTGAGGTGGTTTATCACAGTTATGCGTGCCGTGAAGGTTCTCTGCACACTTTCTAGGTCAGGAATTTCACCTGCCATGAAAGGTGCAGTTAGTGTGCAGCAATATTCCAGCCTAGATAGAACAAGCGACCTGAAAAGTGTCAACATGGGCTTGGCATACGTGGTTTTGAAGGTTCTCATTATCCATCCTCTCATTTTTCTAGGAGATGCGATTGCTACGGTGTTATGGTCCATGAAGGTGAGATCCTCTGACATGATCACTCGCAGGATTTTTTGCCGGACTTGTGAGAAGGGGGGCGCTGAGACTTAGGTGGTGGATGAGGGTGTGTAGACACAGAACTGTGTGAGTTAGTAGAGGAAGGGGTGTGGACAGTATGGGATGCCGAGGTAGGGACCTCGGAGCCAAGAACAGCAAAAGGATTCGAGACAGGGGTGACTGAGGATGCTGTAACCACAGAAGCGGTGGAAGTTGGGACCCCAGAAGTGGGGCGACGTTCAGCAATGCGAGAATAGGAAACACGGGGAAGTCTCCCTTGAAGGCGTAGATGAGAGACAGCCATAGCATATGAGAAGCCTTCCGCCTCTTTGAGACAACGGATTGGATTTCCCGCTCATTCAGGTAAACCTGACAACGGCGAGAGTACGATGGATGCGCCTCATGACAGTTAAGGCAAGCGGGAGGTAGATTACAAGGACTGGCATGGTCGTCGGCACCACAGACTGGGCATTCGGCCATTGACCTGCAATATTTCGCTGGATGACCAAAACGCCAGCAGTTTCTACACTGTTGCGGCGTAGGGGTCACCTTTCGAACTTCCAAACGTTGACCTGCAATGTAAACCGAAGGTGGAAGTTTACAGCAGTCAAATGTTAAACGAGCTATATTGCAAGGATAAAGTCTTCGCTTATTGGCAGGGAGGACAAAATTGTCAACTTTAAGGATAGGGAGTTATTGGAGCTCAAGCTGCTCCAAAATGTCATCACCACATGTCTGGAAATTCCATTGGACAATGGTGTGGGGTAAAATGACTGTACCACTACAAGAATTGAGTGAATGATGTTTGTCAATAGTGATAGGAATAGTATCTATTGTCGTAACGATAGAAAGATCGCGAGCTTGGCCAGCATTCTGGACCATGATGATGTGAGTGCCGCTCTTGAGAGCATGAAATGAGATATCTTTACCTACATGGTGTAGGAGAGCTTTACCAATACTATGATCGGAAAGATAAGTATTAGGAGAGGTCGGTCGTAGAGTCAAAAACTTTGTCCATTGAGTAGTGTGAAACAGAGCATTTAAGGGGAGTGCATGACGAGCTGGTCGTTTCTGAGATGAATGAGCAGGAAGTGTCGAGTCGAGTCGTCATGTAAGGGACTTGGTTGTTTGGATGAGGGATCAGAGGCGGTCCGACGTGTGACGGGCAGGCAATTCGAAAATTGCTGCACAGTTAAGGGAGAAGCCGGAATCAAGGTCAGAGAATAGCGAAGGTCAGATGTATTGAAAGGGCCAGTCAGAACCCCGGTACCTGAAACAGGTGACGAACCGGCACCAACAAGAGGTACAGGGGTATTAGAGTTGTCCGAAGAGTTGTCTATTAATGAGGTAGGGTCAGAACTAGGTGCGGTATCAAGAAGGGGCCTGGGGGAGAACGTGGAGGAATAGCTCCAAGAGGACCTCAACACTGCAAGTAGTGCAGATGTTGCATGGAACCCGTGCATACCCTACCCTACATGCCAGTAAACCAGCAATCCGGGATAGCAACCTCACATCCACCGGATATCCACCACAAAGCATACGCCTTCGGCCACAACCCCCGGAATCCGAAAGGTGGCCTCCAGAGATACACCCGTCACCCGAAAGATACCCAAGGCCTCCCCATGGGAGACCAGAGAGGGATTGGGACATCCCCAGGCGATCCATATTCTACGGCAAACTACACCACCGCCAAGAACCTCAACGGAATGGGATTGGACCACGGTACCCTTCCCCCTACCTAGGAACTAGAATGCCTGTGGAGAGAAGCTCCCAGAGTAAAAATGGGAAGGAAATAAAGGAGGGATGAGGAGGAGGAGGAGGAAAGGGAAAATTGAGGATGGGGAAGATGGGAAAGGGGAGGGGGGATTGGGGGGTAATTCGGTTCGGTCTGAGAAAGAAGACCAATAGGTCCAATTCCTCAGACCAATAGTCTCTTTACCAAGACAAGGAGCCCCCCTTAAAGAGGATCTGATTTCTCAGATATTCCATGCCTGCAGATACCAAGTGCATAATATTCACATAGGCCTGGTTTCCGTTTGCCCTTTTTTTGTGACTGTGTTCCCCATTGTATTCCCTATTGGTGCGTGTGTTTCTGTCTCATTTCTATCTTCGGCACTAGTGCTAACAATGTTGCCTTCATCAGTTTCTGGATTACCTGGAGAGAGTTCCAGGGGTCAACGCCCCTGTGGCCCGGTCTGTGACCAGGCCTCATGTTGGATCAGAGCCTGATCAACCAGGCTGTTACTGCTGGCCACATGCAGTATAACGTACGAACCACAGCCTGGCTGGTCAGGCACCAACTTTAGGTGCCTGTCCAGTGCCTGCTTGAAGACAGCCAGAGTCTATTGGTAATCCCCCTTATGTATGATTAGAGGCAGTTGAACAGTCTTGGGCCCCTGACACTTATTGTGTTGTCTCTCAACGTGCTAGTGGCACCCCTGCTTTTCATTGGGGGGATGTTACATCGTCTGCCGAGTCTTTTGCTTTCGTAGG